>DWME01005105.1:0-15362 GCA_018244795.1 Parelbella ahira ahira | reverse complement strand
TGTGTGTAGATATCTATATTTAAAAAAATATCTTGGGAGATCTTTACACACGGCCATCTGATTCCAAAATAAGCATGAAGAGAGTTTGTGTTATGTTAACCAGACACCTGGTTACCTACATATAAGTATAGGTACATATAAATTTAGTATATTTTTTACACTCAGATAGAACAAATATTTGTGCTAATCACACAAGTATTTACTCTGAGTGGAAATCGAACCCACGACCCGCCGCGAAACAATCAGGTTCACTAACCACTCCGCCAACGGGCCAGTAAGAAGGCCCAGCAATGAAAAACAAAAGAAGATAAAATAGAGAATCGCTTTTAAATAAACATTCAAAGTAGGAGAGAAATACCAACACGGTACAAAAGTGAAAGTAGACTACTCACTTTTGCAGTCAGTTTCGAGCGGGTGTGCTTTTAAACTTGGCATCTGCAACTACATAAGTACTTTCCACACTCCAAAGAACTGGCAGACACATCGCCGTAGATCGTGTAGCACTTTAAAACAAACACGAGCCCTATTTGTGTATACAACTAAGAGTCTTAATTTCATGTTAGTTATGAATATTTATAACGAAATATATGAGCATTGTGTTTATAAAATTATGATGAATTAATTTGCTATAACTAGAAAACATTTGCTTGCTACATATAGAAAGTGTTTCAACTCTACCAACCCCTCCTTAGCTAGCATAACAGACCATAGGGTTAGCCCTTCTCATCCTGAGAGGAAACACTTGTCCAACAGCGAAACGATATAAGGGTTGATGATGTAAACAATATAGCTAGCAAATCGGAAGGATGCGAAGTTTTAATCGAAACGTCGACAGGTACAGACGTTCGCGCTCTCCCAAAGGGTCTTCGCGGCGATATAATTTAATTAAAGCACACGCGGCCGGGCTGCGCTAATTAAATGATACAAAACAAATAGAGCCAATTGATAAACACCTCAATGTTACTTAGATCGCTTGCTAGGGACCTGACCCAGTGTAATTTATCTTTTTTAGCAGTTATCAGTTTTATATACGTTTGGTAGTGAAGAATGATTTTATTAAATGTACTGACAATTAGGTATGTGGTAGTTTAATGTTCATTTTTATAAAGAAATTGTTTTTCAAAGTTAACAAAAACCGAACATGGTCAGCTTTCAGATGAATGACTACCAGTTAATAAAAATAGGCGAAATATTTTTTATACTGTAGGTACTCGAAGTATAACGATGACTTTAAAGCTTTATAATTATTTATATCTGAATCATTAAGATTTAAACATTACATGTATAATACTTCGTTCCTCGAAATAGTAGATACTCAATTCGTATGTCAATGCAAAAGTCTCATGAAATATGAGGGACGTACCGGTACGATTCACTCCGGATGCACAGTAAAAGTGACATAAAAGAGTTCGGTTATAGAAAAAGCGTTGGTGAATAGCGAAAAAATATTAAAATATTACGTGTAGTCTGTAGTGAAAATTTCATCAGTCGCATATCTATTTTCCGTTCGATTAACAAAATTTTTCAGCTGAAACTGAACGAATTCACTTCATATTTATAGAAGAGGATAATCCGAAAAGTACAGCTAGCACACTAGGATTGTTGAAAATTGCAATGAGTTTCGACGTTGAAAATTATTTTTAAACATAGAATGTTTTGGTACTTCGAAAATTATGTTTCATACTGTAATCCATAAGTTAATGAACATCACGCCTGTGATCCCCGAAGGGGTAGGCAGATGAGTGTAATATACTCCCACGTTTTACCGGTTACAATTACGTCCCAACGAACAGTGGGTGAGCCTATTGCTATACACCGGGCACTAATCCAGACTCCGAGTCACTACAAGTAATTCTAAATTAGAAAAATTCAATAGTATCTACCAAACCCGAGCGTTTACACCACTCGACCAACGAGGCAGTAATTTAAAAAATCAATTTAATAGCATTATTTCTATCAGTTACACTGAAAATCACGTAAAAATTCGATTTAAAAATAAATTATGGTTAAGAGTGACAGTTCTTTTTAATTTCGACATACTCAACCCGACTGCAAAAAAAATAAAACTTGCTGACAAACCATAACTGAATAGTTAACACTAAAACACAATGTTATTATGAAACTGCGCTGAATGTTGACTTAAAAATGTCTTTTAAATAGTTGTTTAGAAGCTAAATAGTTTGATAATACTATGGATAATATTAATTGTGTACGGTAATGTAATTAATGGAGTTGGGTAACTGGCGTAATATCAAAACTTCGTCGATTCACGCATAGTTTAGGTTAGCGCGGTTTCATTTGAGAGGCGCTGATGATACCTCGTTATCCGACGGTTATCGGTCAGCTAGAGGTAAATGGAATATTAAAAGCGTACAAATACTCTGAAAAAAAAAAAAAATCAGAAATGGACTGCATAAAATACCTCACGAATTATTATTACAGCATTTTTATTACGTGTTATCATATGCTATAGATGTAATATAATATTTTATGTAATGTTAAAAATTTGTGGATTAGGTGCCTACCCCGACTTTGGCATTACATCAACTCTTTATTAATAACAAAAAGGAAAAAAAAATCTAGTAAACGTCTGTTACAAATAAGTATTTCATATATACAAATATATTAGAAATCTAGCTCAAAGGGGAGAATAAAGCAAATAAAAATTAACAAAGGCCGTGTTTTACAATGAATTTAATAAATCATATCAAAACGACCACAACATTTTCCTTAAGAATCAGTTGCGATTCATGATTCATTCAAAACTGGAAACATTTACGTCCCGTATTGGCTAACCGAAGATTAATGACAAAAGAATCCCGACAGCGATAAATGAAATAAATACATTTTTAATAAACGGTCCATCTTTAATAATTAATTAACTGAAGACCGGTTGGCTTTCTATAATTTTGACAGATTCAATTATCTTACCCATAGAAATATTATGATGGAGAAATGACATATCAACATAGGTTTCATGCTTATTGTGTATGTTGAAGTATATGTGAATATTATATACTCGCTCATTCGGGACCAGTATTGTTTTTATTTAACAAACGCACCTAATACAGTTTATTATGTAATAAGAACTATGTAATAAGTACTATGTAATGTAATAAGAACTATGTAATAAGTAATAAGAACGGTCTACTGAAGTGTAACCTTAAAAAGGCTGAGAAGATAGTTGCAGATGCGTGGGTAATATTAGCCACCTAATACAAACAACTGAACTGAACGGCTTATATATTCTACAGTAATGATTCAGCCAACTAACTCGATTAGGGTCGGCGTATGTCTGGCAGACGACCTCCAGAGTGTGATAGATGGAATGAACTGATTGAGGAACACTTTAATGAATAATAATTAAAGGACATTGTTATACGTTGTGGTATTTCTAAACGACAATTATACTACAATTTTTATCATTTTTACTCAAGCCGAATAGCCCCGAAATTAATTAACTATTGATTTAATAAAATCGTTCCAGACTTTTTTTGCAAGTTACTCGCCAAACTTTGTTCGTTCTTAGCTAATTACATGATTTCACTTAACTGTTAATAGAAGACACGTTTTCATTTTCAGTATTAAATTCCAAAAAAGTTGTTAGATTGTTCTTCGTTTTTTTTTCTCAAATTCCCTCATTTTTATATCTGTAACTTTTATCGGAAATAATTTCGATGTTAACTCAATCATGTAATGGCAATAATGAAACTTGGAAATATGTGTAATGTGGTACAAATATGCTCATACAATGGAACATATCATCAAATAATGTGCTAAAGTTCAGACGTAAGAAATATATTTCAGTGGAGTTTCAAACAACGCTTTCACTCCTACTTTCCACCACACCCAAATGTTGAAGACGTACACATCGGAACTTTTCAAGTTTCCAGAGTTGAATTAGTTTAAAACTGTTCATCTGGTTTTAGACGATTGGATGAACGCGCTGTATGAGGCGTTGACCTTCTATCGAAGTATGTTAGAGGAATACTCGTTTCGAATAGTGTCAAGAATTAGATCTGATCATTGATAGTAATTAAATCAATAATGTTACACATCACAATACCAAATATAAAATAAAAATCAATGACACATTCTTGAGAAACCCTCTTGTAACCCTAGAAGATAACAAAAGCATGCTTGCTCCCAAGACAACGAACAGACTAACTCTTTAGGTTTAAATTGACCAGTGCTGACATAATTTGTCTAACGGCCCTGTATCTAAGAGGTGCCCTATGAAGCCTATGTCGCTATAAGCCTGTAGCGCTGTAAGCGCTGTAAGCCCTATGTCGTTCCCTTATTTTTATAACAGATGATTACTGTTATACTTAACGCTTTACATAAACCTAAAAAGCATTTCTTGATTTATCCATGAAGAAATGACACGATTACAGGTCATTAATTACATCACAACTACAAAATTTTTGAAGCTATTTGTAAAATCCCATTAAAACTATCGTTAGAAAATAGGAACGAAATAGGATCTTTTGACACGTTTCTTTTGATTTATTTAAATCGTTTTCAGAAGTTCTGACGTGAGGGGAACTGTAAGAATTTTGTGTGGAGTATGACATATCAATGATGGCATATCATGGAGTATGACATATCAATGTATAATACAATTTCGATAGACTAAGGTCTTGATACGCCATTCAAATAAACAAAGTGAAAGTTCTAAGCTCGGTTGCATTCTAATTTGCCAGTAAGTTGTTGATAAAGTTTCACAAGTTATTGCAACCAGCGGGAAGACTATGTGAGTCAGTACTACAGAAAACAGCATCCGTACATACTTTAAATATCATGTTTTTTGTAATTATTAAGCATTTATGGCTTACAACTGTTGACTGTTTTATTGGTCGAACGGTTACAAGTGGAGCCGCTGATCCAGAGGTCCTGGGATCGATTCCCGGTATTATTAGATTTTTCGAATTTAGTTTTCCAATAGAAATTGCTAGTAGTGGCTCGGAGTAGAAATGTACTCCCCGTGTATGGCAATAGGCTTACCACTTAGTCCATGGGACTTAAACCTAACTCGTGAAACACTACACTCCTCTGCTTACCTCTTCAGGGATGACAGACGTGATATTACATTTACATACTGTTCATCGCATATATAAAGAAATCCGAAAATGTGAACGGACAAAGATTCTCTGAATATCTCTCTAATACATACAACCGATTCGGAAACGATTGTGAACCGTACAAAGTTGTTTTATAACTGAATAACCAAATCTTTTCGCTTCTTCGCCTAATTAAGACGATTGAAATATTTCATGACGAAGTGAAAAACGCATTAAAAGTTTATCGGCGCGCCGCCGTCGGCGCGGGGAGCTCAACAATACAAAATATTGTATTAGGAAATTTCTTTTCCGTCGTCACAATACCGCAAATGAAATTAAGGTTTGACTTCTCTAAACATCATCGTTGAAAAATTACATTCAGAGTTACAGAGTTACTGAATGCCCGTATTGGAATAAAATATTTATATACATTTACTTGTACATTATTGAATTAGTTTTCATTACAACATGGTTCATTCCTAAGGTGTGTTAAAGTTAATACACCGTGGGGGCCACTTACCATAGGGTCGTTCGTCCGCCTGATTACCAAGCTAAAGATATTCAAAAATTTGTTTGTCATTTATCTTATATCATCTTTTTTTGTTGATTGTTTCCTTGGTCGAGTGGTTGCAAGCACGACTGCCGATCGGGAGGCCCTGGGTTCAAATATCGGGTCGCGCAGGTATTATTGGATTTTTTAAATTTCGATTTTCTAATAGTGACTCGGAGTCTGGAGTTGTGCTCGGTGTGTGGCATTAGGCTCACCACCTAATCTATGGGACTTAAACGTAACTAGTGTAACGTGGGAGTGTAATACACTCTTCTACCTACCCCTTCGGGATTACAGACGTGATGCTACATTGTTAGTTTTTTTATCGTCACGCCAGGTCCTTTACGATGTACGCAAAAAGTACACAGGGTCAAATAATATATCTCTGTCCTGTCCTTTATCGTGTCATTCATCATAAAAATGTTTATCGAAAAGGATTATAATGAAACTTTTGTAGTAATATTTAACATTGTTAATTGTTTTGTGATCTACTAATAATAGACTTACATCACTGTTAAATACAACTTTCCATAAGAATTTGCAAATAGCCTTTTATTGTACATATAAAAATCTTATACTAGAGAAATATGTCTCGGAAAAAACAATTCACTTAACTCGAAATTAATACGAGAAATTCCAGAAACTTCTATACGCTGATACAAAACAAAATTGGGCAAATTAACTTTTTATTTCTAACGTCGAAAAAGTGTTTGCCTCTTGACGATCCTATCTCTGTAAGCATAACCCAATTTCGTGCTTGCTTCCTCCGTCATACATTAATTTAAAAGTTATATTGCGGCCTCTCAAATATTCAATTCGTAAACTCGAATTTATACACATCTGCATGTGACGACTGTACATCTGTGCTGTTATGGAAACATTTGGAGTTATCCTTTATCACAGAATAACCGAATGATACTTAATTTATAATAATTGAATAATCTTTGGACTTAAACGTAACTTATCAAACGTGAGGGTGTACTACACCCCTCTGCCTACCCCTTCGGGGATTACAGGCATGGTGTTACGTTGAATACATTTTCCTTGAAAAACGATAGTTTATTTATTATTTATTTTATTTATTTATACTATTTATTTGTAAACCAGTGTAAAATAATATATATAAACATAAAAATTGCTTAAGGCTAGGTATACAAAAGGCGCAAAAGAAATATTTCACATGAAACATAAGTGCCGTGCATTTTACTCCACACCCACACACACAGAATGCCACACCGGCGCATGCTTTGACGTTCGATATGGGGAACAATCTAAGGACAATCTGATGGTGTAATTGTCGCGTACACTTTGTGAAATACATATAATTATCTTGTAGAAAATCGCAAGCGAACTTTTCCGATGAAGATGGATAAGGTTTTGTAGACTCGTACTAAGTTCGTCTTGATTGATAAGTCGCCATCCCTTGTGTCGCCTTTCTTCACCTTTCTCCTGGTAACCAGCAATTCTGTTAACCCCAAAAAGTGACTCGTCCTCTACGTGAGATAATCTATAGGCTGTATAAAACAAATATCAACTCAGATAGACATATATGATAACTCGTTCCTATTATATATATACTTATACCGTATATGTATGTACATACTTATGTATGTGTAAGTAATAACGGTTAAATTTAAGTTACGTTACTTTGTGCAAACATTATTTAAAAATATATAACTGTATAAACATAAAAACCACAAAGGTATTAAATAAATCAGTGCATACATTTATAATGGATTCATTTAAAAGTTTCATTCCACGTTAACTCGCAGGTATCCAATTTTCATTGTATAAATAAAGCGAAGTAATACTTCATTACATTATTATATTCTTCATATTTGTTATACGAAATTTAGGTACCTGGGAAAATATATCGCTAACTTATTCACCATAATGTGAATATGTAATCGAGTTCGCTTACGAGTTGAGTTTAAATCAGTGGATAAATATTTTTTTAATAGATAATCTTAAACATAGCCTCTTACTTGATACATATATATGTAACAAGATATCATACGTATGTTGTAACGTGTTATAGCAACAAAAGAGTGGAAAGGAAAGAAACAGCCCAATTCAAGCCACAAATTAAACGTAAGTAGTCTATAGTAATAATAAAAATGCACTTATATACGTTTAATT
Organism: Parelbella ahira ahira; assembly: GCA_018244795.1. Classification (NCBI taxonomy): domain Eukaryota; kingdom Metazoa; phylum Arthropoda; class Insecta; order Lepidoptera; family Hesperiidae; genus Parelbella; species Parelbella ahira. The sequence continues at coordinate 7,613 of DWME01005105.1, read as the reverse complement.
TTCGCCCCTGTACATAAACGGTTGGTAAAGAGGTTTTGTACTGCTATTACAAAACCTCTATTAGTACAATTTATCGATGAAAAGTAGAAGTTAAACTAAGCTCGGTATGAAAACCTAACTCCATAGAAGAGCCAGTTCTAGATAATACAAACTGGTAGCTGGTGTATATCAACAGGATTATGACGACGTTGTTGGGAGACACGGAGTTTATCCCGCTAGCAAGTGCTGTAGGTTTGAAGCTATTCGTATCTCAGATTTAGACCGAACAGATTAGTGATATCGAGTAAGAGGGTACCGGATATCATGTGAAATAGAAAGAAAAAAGAAAGAAGGATCTTTCTTATGTTTCAATTTTTAAAATATTTTAACATTTGATCTGTAATGTTTCGAATTACCTACGTATTGCTTTTCAGTGGAATTTTGCTCATCTCCATATTTTATGTTTGCATTAATATTAAGTTTACATTTTTTTGTTTTCAGAAACTAACTAAAACTAAATAACAGAATAACTTTCTTTCTTTCTTTACATGAAATGGTAATCGTTGATGTCTATGTTTAATCCTATTTAGTAAATTATTATAATAATTAATGAAAATCCTTATTGATTTTTCATTGAACTGATACAAATACATAGACTGTGCATTGAATAAATAAAATAGTAAATAAAAAATATAACATTCTATTGCCATGAAAAAAAGGTAAACTAATATAATATGTTCTTCTTCCGTATACATTCTAATCGTAACTATTAGTGCAAACCGAAATTAGTGTACGCATATGAAAAAAGTACTGAATGTACTCGGTGGTCTCTGCCTAAACTGTGAACAACTTGACGTGATTATAATATTATAACAGTATAAGTAAGTTAGTTCCAACACTTAGGAGTATACTCTACACTTTCATCCAAAAACTGCAAGCCAAGTCACAAACGCTGTCTTGTTGATAATTAATTCTATACAAGACCAACTTATAGTTAACAAAGTGGAAACTCCCGTTATTCAACTAGCTAAAGATGACACTGTTCGGTTACATACAAGTTTATCCCTGTAACAAATGTTTTAGCGAACACGTGAAGTATCCAACACAATATGAATATTACTAAATTTTACCAGAGAGTTTCCAGAGAAACGCGTATACATTATCGTATAACTGTCAGAAGGATCTGTATTATCGGTATAAAATATTGAAACCAGAGTAATAATGAATGATGTACAGTTTTTATATCCATAAATATTCATGTAAATAAAACATATACCTACATATATACATGTAAATAAAACATACCTACATATAAAAATGAAAACATTTTCCCGAAATCTTTATGTTGGCAAATGAGAAGGTAACGTGACATCAAAAACATAACATCACGCCTATAATCCCCGAAGGGCGTAAGCCTATTGAAATAAACCGGGCACCGATTCAAAATCCGAGCCACTTCTAAAAATTTCTACTCAAAAATCTAAATTAGAAAAATATAATAAAATCCGATCCAGGATTCGACCTCAGAACCTCTTGATCAGCAGTCGTGCTTGCAACCACTGGATCGACGAGAAGAAAAACTATTCATAAATAACGTTAAATAATGAAGTAGGTGAAATATTCTATTTTATCTTAAAACCTGATACTGAAATATAGAAATCGCTTAGCGACAAGGGCTTCCCATTTTCAAAATATTAAATAAAGCACTGCAACCGACCAAGTAACTGAAAAGTTTCTATTAATTAGCTAATAAGACTATCACGGCGAGTCGAACTTTCTATGTGCAACTTCCGCAAGCTTCCATACTAATTGGACGAAAAATTCATTGCTGAAATAGCGACCAAAGTTTCAGTTTAGTACTCATAATAAAGTTTTACTACTTATGGACTGTAAAATTCAAATTGAACGTAAATTAGTCGGCCGTGATCTAGCCGCGGCTCAAATTGTTCATTTGTACTGCCCTATTAATATGTACCAACGCCATTTCTTTTTATTATTAAGGGTGTTGGGCAATTCGCGTTTTCATTGGTTCAACTAATTAAGGATTCGGGTAAAGGTTTTATCGTAAATCTTTTTAGGTTTTGTAATGGACTGATAACTCTTTCCAAATGCTATTCCTCGCTATTCAGGTCCCCCTCAGGTCAGGTTTCTAATGAAAAGCCGCAGTTTTATTCTGCAGGTATTCGTAGACCTGTGAATGATAACTGTTATTTTTGCTTTTAAGTATTACGTACTTTTGTCATAACTTTATATAATTACATCGAATTATATCATAGAACTAAAATTAAGAGTGCAGTGAGAAAGTGTGGACGTGGAAGATAATATAGATACGTGTCATTCATCTACTGTCATTTAGTAAGAATTTTCTTTACTTATACTTATATACCTATGAGATCGGGTGTTGTGGCACACCTTGGGAAAGGCCTATCTCCAGCAACGGACGCGAGTAGGCTGGTGATGATGATGATGAATGTTTTTGAGCAGGTTGTAACTCCAGCTCTGTAATACTTTTCGTAAAGCAACTTCTGACGTACATATATACATATCGCGTAGAAAAATCATTAGTTTCATAATATATTACGTATTACGGCAACACAATCCGGTGTAATCGACTACGTCTACCGTCAATTAATTTTAATTAAATTAATATTTGAATTGTATTCTTATTCTTAAAGAAAGAAGATGTGCAGTTCCATTAACTCGCTTCAATAAATTAAACTTTTCATGGTTTATTACGAGTCTGCCTGTAGTCATTAAAAGTTTAAATACTTACCGTGTTCATACCTAACAACATATTTAACAAACAGTACAACATTGTGAGAAGTAACGATATCAATACCTTCCCTTACGGTATGAACCATAAACGGATTTCCATCAGCGTTTATGTCCGATTAATTATTGGGGCATTCTCCACGCAGTTCGAAGCCTCGGCATGTTAATGAAAGCAATTACACGTTGTATACATGTGTGGAACGCCCGCCCAGATCGCCTATCACTCCTCTTACACACGGATATCAATAAGCGAATCTATTCACCGGAAGCCGCTTGGAAATGTTATACTTGACGTAGCCACAGACCGTCCAGTGTATGAACGTGTCATGTTTTCCTAGTCCGTTGTGGGAGCGTACTGATGCTGGTCGTATGTCTTTGTTACTTTCACACTTCCATAAATGATGGATTGCTTACCAATAGCAGGATGGCAGTAGGAAAACATCCACTCCATCAAAGGCTTAGAAAAAGCGATTTTTGGGACGTCCGGCTATCGGCTTAAGGTCTATGTTGCTTTGCATGATCTGTAACAATTTCTTTTACAAAGATGTAAACGCCAATCGACGTGTCAGTGGCTGATGGGGAAACTTTTCATTTTGCCAATGTATCGGGCTGATGTTGTTGGGCGGAAAAACAATTTTCTTGCTATTTGGGAGCTCATTTTTAACGTTATTGAGTGGGAACTTTGCGGGAGTTTGAGTTTGTTCGGATATTATGCCGCTGATGCTTTCCGTGTCTCGGCGCTGACTTGATCGATGGAATTTAAAATGCAATTTTTTCCTCTTTAACTTAATTATTATGTACGCCAAATTAACGTTAAATATGTCATAAGCTAGTATAGACACATGCTTATAAAATAAAAGAATCTTTTATTTCTTAGAGCCCCAATACACAATATAGATTTCGCGCCGACACACGTATAAAAGTTATATGATCGAAGTTGTCTTCAAAATTCATGTCACCAAGAAAGCCAAAACGTTTAACATTCAGTCTTCTCACCACATACTTTCAGGCGAAATGTAATCACTGCTACTTGAGGGGCGCAAGGTAGAGATAAGTGGCTGCTAATATTTGATGGACTGAGACCACCATTTAATATTATCGTGGACTCGTTACTGTGCTTGATACACGACATCTCATTAACTTTAACCTACACTAATATAGAACAGTTTAAACAATACAAACTTGTATTAAACAGTAGTTTTCATACATATGTAAATCTTATATTGTGAGGGATTTGAATTGGGATGGAAGTAGTGCGTTTTAATTTTAAATGTCATGGCCATAATGGCCAGGAAAAATCGTGAAAAAACGCGCTTAAACGTCAGATTGCAGTAAAATAAATGTTTTTTAAATATACTAGTAGACGGCACCTATTACACCCAATCTTTACTTACTGGTCTTACTCTACCATTGCTGGGGATTGTGAGCATAAGTTAATAAATTGCTTCAAACACCTTCCAGATAAAAAGTTATAAGAGAGATAATTTGACGTCTCATTATAACACAGACAATAACATAATTTTTCCCAACTTTTCACTAGTCCGAGAGATGAGGTTACTGAACTTTGTCGTTTAATATCCTATCCGTCACATTTGGAACCAACTTTAATAGAAGAAATCTTTTCATATGCGAAAATTTAAAGAAGCATTAAAAAACAAAACAGTTCTATTATCTTTACGATCATGTACAGATAAATTGTTAAAACCCATGTGAAAATTTAAAAAAAACTTGAGCAATACTTGGAAGTGTTTGAGAAAACAAAACGACATTGTATTCGTATAGCCGAATGCAAAAGTACCTACGCAATAAATACCATGAATTTTGTGATAACAAATGATATTGAATGGACGTGGATACATGGAACAAACAATGAAGTTAAAAATGGAACAACACAACAAAACGGCAGTCGTACATTTTCATGATTTTTAAAACCATTTTCATACCGAATGGAACAACGCACGGCAATACAACGCAGTAATAACTTTACATTGCTCTCGGAATGGGAACTCAAAAAACACCTGTACAAACAGAAATAGAAAAAGGACTACAATATATGGGAACGTATCGTTTGGCTTTGATCACCCCCTTTTCAATAATAGAACCCGCCTCGACCCCTTTGTGCCCGATCTCGCCTCGGGCACTGCGTACTGTACGAATTGTAATGTGTCCATTTAATTTAGCCACACAAAATACAACCCTTTTCCACTATTGTTCATTTGAAGGCTCTAATTTCTGTAATGTAATGTCGCGAAACGTCAACAGTTAATAGCGGGGTTTTTAAACGTGTCACTTTTTTTACCTTCCCGTTACTCTGGCTAACTGCTGGTAACGTAGTAACTACACGTTCGTTCAATAGCGAATTATAAAGGAACAGTGATAAAGACGGCAATATATGCAGTATATGAATTAAAATTTAGTGGTAATTATAAACTTAAACACACAGTATGGGCACGGAGGACGGTTGCGGCGAGCGGCATAGGGGCCGGTAAACAAAAACATTGCGCACAACCCGCTCTTTTTACGGGCTTTGTTCGCGCTGCCAATTATAAATGAAAAATCTTTATTGTGTATGCAAATGTACGTGACAATTGTACACGGGCCTGTGTTCCTTGAAATATAGGTGTTTCAATTATCAAATAATGTTCATTGACAAAAAGGAACTTAAACTAATGGATCGAAATGTGCAATATTTAACATATGTATGCCGAAAAATTAGTAATAATAATATTAATAGCAATATTCGTCTTAATCATAATTAATATATTAGTATGTATTTGTTTACTTTGTATGTATTTGTTTACTAATCTCATTAAATTTCAATACAAAAATCCCACATTCATTTTCAATACTTTTTAGGTTAAATCAAATAGTGATAATTTTTGGTTAAGTTAGATTAATTTAGCTTAACTTTAATTTAGCCTAGTGTACCTTAATATTACAATTGCTTATATTTAAAACAAATATATAGATTGTAGAAACAACGAAGTTGTTGTTAGTATCAGAAGTTAGTATCAGACCTTATGTAATAATATGTATATTGTATATTAGTTTTGTAACAATAAAATATGCGTGACTAGCAGCGATTGGATGTGAAGAGCTGAAGATAAAGAAGAAGAAGATCATCTTTTCAAAACGATTAATTAAGTAAAAAAATCTATACACTAGGGTAGTTAAGTTATTCAAAGGAGAATAAAACGGCAGATAAATCTATACTAGTTACTATTGTAATGCCAGATCCACAAAAGTAGTGTGAATAAATAAATTACAAACAGTTATTTTACACGAAAATTCCCAGAAATCCATGTAAAAAGGAAAAAAAATTCTTATCCATTGAGTTTATTTGGAAACAATAATATCAGATGTTTTGATTTATTTATATAGAAAAACGAAATTCATAATACAGAGAAAAGTATATACTCGTATATATATACATAATAAGAAATAGACGTATTCACCAAAATAACCAACAGCAATATTGTGCCCGTATAATGGATATATAAAAGCACACCCATTAATAAAAAGTAAATAAAAATATTTCTTCCTTATATAGAAAACTTATCAAATATAATTCTACAAGTAAAATTTGGGGTTAATAATTTCATGGCACGATGGAAAAATGATTTATTAATTGTAAAGGAAATTAAATACAAACTAATAAATACTGTTTCGTATTTCATCTTAATTGTAAACGAAAAGGAATTAATCAACCAAAACGTACCTATTAAACATTGTATGAGTAGTAGGGTATAAATAAGGTATTGGGTGTATAGTCAGCGATGAAACAGACACGACAAAATGTAAATAATCATAGAAAGAAATGATAATGATAACGCATAATTACATGTGATAAATTGTAATTAACATCGATAAAATTAATTATTTACAGTGATTAAGTAAAGGATTAATAATAAGTGCAATGATGACGACAGGAATAATGATAGATGAAAAAACGCTTCGGATGTTTATTCCGCTATCCACCACAACAACATCGCAACACTATCAGCCTGTTATCGTCCTCCGCTGGACACAGGCCTCTCCGCTGGACATAGGCCTCTCCAATGGCACGCCAGTGAGTTCGATCTTCAGCTCATCGCATCCAACCACTGCTAGCCACTTTGCGTATATCGTCACTTCGCCTAGCTGGAGGGCATCCTACGCTACGTTTGCCTAGTTGCCTCTATCAACACTCCCAAACTCGAACATACGGCAACAAATTCATCTTTCAAATCTGTTAAATTACAAAAGCATAGTATAAACCCTTTGATCGACATGGTTAGTACAAGTACCAAGGGGATTGTCAAATTGTGTCATATTTACTTCACGATTATACGAACTGAAAAAAGAGGTGGTATGAATGTATCGGAAATGCTTTTAAAAGCGAGTGAGTACAAGAGAGAGAAATAACTACATTAAAAAATATTCGGAATCGAACCCAAAAATAAATGACAAATGGAACATTCAAAATCTAGAAATGAAATAAATTGAATGTCCATTCGGAAAATCTTTCAGCCGCTGAACGACACGTTCACATGGTAACTGACTCTTTATTGATAAAAAGATGATATTGATACAAGCATAAAGGTCTTGTCATATTAATAATTAAGTCAATAAACTATATTTTAAGTCACGGCCATAATCCGCCACACTAAACAGTGATTATGGCAGATATCGCACGTGTTAAAGATCATCGTGTAAAAGTACATATATAAAATAATAATAACAATAATCGACCCATTTGTCATTCCACTGTTGGAATATGGGTCTCCTCTCATATTGAGAGGGTTGAGGCCGTAGTCTGCCACGCTGGCCAAGTGCGGGTTGGCAGACTTCACACACCTCAGAAAATATTTTTTTTTTTTTTT
>DWME01005104.1:0-15363 GCA_018244795.1 Parelbella ahira ahira | reverse complement strand
GCACAAATTTATGCCTTTGGTATTAATTGAAAACGAAATATTAAATTAATTAATCAAATATCTGTGTGCGTTAAAACGGTCGCTCTGGTTAACATGTTCGCATTTCATGAACGATATTTACAATAGTTTGCGGCACAAACAGTCAGCAATATGTACATATGTACATACATGCACACGTAGCATGCGCATATGTACACCCGCATGTCCACGTATTGTGCGACCAGCGACATGTGACGGAGTTAAATACACGGTGCTTATAAATGATGCAAACATCTCAGTTTCTACACATTATCCTAAAGTGTTTTTAATATCCCACCTTGAAATGGGTGGTAAGATTCTTGCCACGCCGGGCGCAGTTCCACACTTGGCCGCTGCTAGGAAATCAAATTAGAAAAATCTCATAGTACCCGATCCTAGGATCGAATCTAGGGCCTCTCAATTTGTATTATTCGTTGAAATGTATCTGAAACATTAAAAGCACTTAATTTCCGAAGCAGATTCGCCACTAAACCGTACCTCCCAATCTTCTACAATAGTTTTTTAACTTAATGCCTAATTTGTTTCTTAAAAAGAGAAAAGTGCTAATTTAGTAAAAATTAAGAGGGCTACGTTAAAAACTACCGATGAAAATGTTGTAAAACGCAGAGTCAGCACTATGTCAGGTGTAAACTTGACAACGAAACGAGTCGGCAATATTAAGCGTGTTAATAATTTACATCTTGTCACTTGATGTAGGTCAAGGAAGGTATAACACCACTCGTTATGTATGAAGTTGACACTTGGGATTCTAATAGGGGGCAGCACTAGCGCATCTTGACGCGAAACTCTCGAGGACTCTCGGCGACTCTCGATACATGCCCCGTATCGTGACATCAAAGAATGAATCATCGAAAATACGTCTTTTATGTCGCAAATAGATATTTATATTCTTAAATCATAGTTACAGTTAAAAAAATATTGAAAATTATATCGGAAGCCGAAACGCATTCTTTTATTTATGTGGGCTTGAAATATACTAACTATACCTATTTTTTCCATTAGATTAGATTATTATTAATAATTTTAATCAATGGTGCTTAAGTAAAAATACTCACCACGAGCGTACCGCGGCAGCTTGTAATTAAGGTAATATTTAAGCATCATGTAGGTACATATGTACCGTATGCCGTGCCGGTGATTCTTAATAAATGAACAAATAATTAAATGAGAGCCGAATAAATAAATAATTCACGTATGGGCATAAGCTACAGAAGGAATTCTTTTACACATACATATGTAGGTATATGCATATATTCATATTTCATAAATTACACACCAATGTATTAATTTAAATATAGGCTCTAATTATTCCAACTTCTAATAAGAATGACAGTCCTTGATTCAATATGTAAGCTACATTAGGATACGTCTGTTAGGAAATGGGAGATATTCGGAACAAAACCCTAATTTTTCAAGGGTTCGCCCCTTTGATCGTTTCACTGTTGAATATAATAAGTTGTCTGAAAGAGATATATTTTATACCAAGTAATATACAGCTCGGGCGTACGAGACACCGACTGGTCCAAATTAACGCTAAGTACCTGCTAAGGCGTTCTTGAATAGTATAAAGCTATTGAAAACGAGTAGCGAGATGGATATCGTAAGGCGAAGTTCCTTGAATGGCTATTTCCGCAGCCTTTCCAACATCTCACAGAGATCTTATCACACCTCCATATCATAGACGGAATGTCGCTCCCTTTTTCTATGGTAATGAGAAGTCTTTTAACTCTTTCTCACAGTCGAATAAACAAACACGGCTGTTCAATGAGACTTTAATATAAAAGAAACGAGGCTACTTAGATAAACAAAGATACCTTCAGTTCATATTTATACTTCCGTGTTTCTATGTAATGAAATATCACATAAATTATTATCGCTGTACGTACACTATGTCAAATAAGTGAATGGTCACAATCCTACATAATACTTATCGATTTACTTGAGTACAACAAAATAAAAGCATTTTCGACATCTACCAATATTACAATGGGTCATTCAACCCTTCCTCGCTCCGTTAATGGTTTTCCTTAAATACGTTTGTCAGATTCCTTTCTAAATATTTTTTAATTATACTTTAAGACTAGCGTAGCTATGGCCACGTGAATAAAAGTAATGAATAATAATGTAAAAATACATGTATTTATTATCAATATTAAAATAAAGTTTACATGTATCAAGCTTTATTATGTGAAAAGAATTTAAGCCATAGTCTGCGAAGCTGGACAAAGAGAAGTTTATGGAGTAAGAGAGTTAAAGTACGACAGTAAAAATTACCTTGTATCTGCCAGCACAAAGTGAGTTGTAACAATCTTCTATACTTAATGTCACATTACATATTAATGAACTAGTCTATAAACAAACCACACCGTAAACACAAAATGTTTGTGAAGGAATATTTATTTTGTTACGGTCGTCAGACATAGAAAACGTTTTATATTTCAGAAACCATTCTGATGGAATATTTCATTTATTTATTCTATCTCAATAAATCTATAGTTAGAATGTAAAGAGAGCACGTAGAGCGTGTATGTATGAAGAGATTGATGCACGTGGAAGAAGCACGGCAGGTATGTACATAGGTAAGGATAGCGATATTTGGCACCCCGTTCTCTCTGCCTACCTCGTAAGGGATCTGGCGTGAAGATATATATGTATATAAGTACGTAGTACCCAGTCATATTATTTATTAATCCATGCAGGACAGTGGTGAGGATATTTGTTATACGTATAACAAATGCTGGTGGAGTGACGATATTTGCAATGCTGCCGGCAGCGATTGGACACGAAGTGCTATAATCGAGCTCAGTGGCGTGCCATTGTAGTGGCCTATGTCCAGCTGTAGATGGAAACGAGCTGCTGTAGATGGGAACTAATAATGAATGATAATCAAAAACCGCCAGCAGCGGTAATATTACAAAGGTATATTTGACACTCAGTGCTGAATGTATACCTCGCAAGGGACCTATCAGGACTAGGTGATAACGACGTTTACCGTCAAATCAAGTACATACGTGAAAAGGTAAATACTATTAAAGGAATCTTTTGAAAAGCTTCTGTATGTTTGTTTTCTAATTCCAAACGACGGGCGTTTCGGAGAATGATTGCCGCGTTGTAAAGAAGTAGGCACTGGTACGAGCGGGCACTGATTTCCGATGAATCCGTTTTAAACTATTAAGAAGTAGGAAATGCTTTATTAGTATAACCTGAGTAGGATGACCAAAGTGAAATACTACAAGTGAGAAAGAGAGAGTGCATTATATGTGAGTACACATGGTGAACGATAAATATGCAGTAACGAAATACTGAGAACATAAATGTCCTTAAACGGTCACGCAGGCTCTTATGATGTGGACAAATAGTATCGAACGCCAAATATATTTGCCCTAACAGATCTGACGGGCTGTTTCTACTTTTAAATTAAGTGTTCAAGATACCCAAATATAAATTCCCATTTCTGAACCGCCGCTACAATTGAATAGTTCGCGGCAAACCAGCAGATAGTTTATAGTTTTCAGTTCGAAGAACAATATAATAGTATGTTTGTGTTCCGAGGCGTATATTAAGTTTTTTGAAGCAAATGTACACTGCATTGCAACTAGTTATTACAACACTAAAAGTGGTACAAAAATAAAATGTTTTTGCGAACCGAATTGCATAGATTATCGCAGCCTTTAAAACAGCGCAGTGAGTTCATACTACTATTGAGTTCCGTTCCGGAATAATATTCAGTGATAAAATTGAACAGGGCGCTACACTTTGTATTAAACGAGCAGTTACTTTATTACCATGTACAAAGAAATATGGTTGACATTACATTAAAATATCTATTTATTATTCGGATAGAATACGAGAAAAATTTATACAGCTTCAAGGTGATTTCAAAGTTTTTTATGTCTCACAATAAACAACATGTTTTCTTCTCTGAAATAAGAAATACTATTCTTTAAGCTCCATCCTTGAAGCGTACAAATTGTTATTAACCTAAACAGAATATGATAGGTTCAAATAGGCCGATATAGTCAATAAATGTCCAAATAGGTGTGTACGTAACGAAATGAATACTTACATATAAAAGTTTCATATTTTGAATTATTATAACGTGTCTTTATAAAGATCGGCTCCGAGAGTAACTTTAGTCTCTACAAATCTTCATAATTTAATCACACTCTTCATAAAAATATTCAGCGTTCTAAGTATGGTAATTTCTTTTCCAAGTTTCTGGAGTAGATTGAACTTATCTAAGGAACCAGCGCGTTATAAATCTTTTACCTACATTAAACGTTCCGTAACTCGTAACAGAAAATGTATCGCATCTAATAATATAGGTACATATATACAAACTGGGAATACCTCCGCGCGCTGCAAGGCAGCTGTTATGAAGTGTAGCTATCTGACTGCAAAAGGAGATTTCCTTCGGCGTATTAAAAATACTTTTCAATAAGAAATGTTGCTGTTCGTGAAATATGAAATTCTTTCCTCACAATCGAATCGAGATGAGTCGAGCCGAGGGGCGCCGAGTGGCGCCGAGGGTGAGCGAAATCCTCACCTTTGGAAACGTCGTCCAATGCCGAATCAGTGCCCGTTTGAAAGCCGACAAGCATTCACGCGGGCTCGGCCCCGGCGGCGGATTCCGCGCGCGTCTTTTCAAACCATAAATAAAATCATCAGCTGAATTATTAACCGTGCTCTGTGACATGTAAATACATCATGAATCGTCGATCATAATTGACGGGATAATTAAACGCCAATTCGATTTCGTATTTTCGTTGAGTGAGTTTATTTAATGAGCAATTCCGAACTTTTATGTAATGTGAATGAAGCTTAATAGGTTTCCGTTGTAGTAATAAATACGTTTTCATAGAGTTCCAGTCGAACGAATTTTTCGTAAGTAAGTAAAACTGTGTTTAACAAAATATAATGTGTGATAACGTCAGCGTGAGAACTGTAATTAATTGACAATGTACGTAACACTTCATTGTAGAGTTTTGTTTTTATTTTGATTGTAGGGAATATTATTTAATCATCATCCCTCAAATGTCCTTAAACAGCAAGACTTTATTCTAATAATTTTTCGTTGCACTATTTGCTATTCAAATATATTATTGCTTAACAAATCGATAAAGTACAGCAACATTTTAAAGAGACCCAGGTGCGCTCTGTACAATAAATGTATTTCGGTTCTAAAATTCCTTAAATATTATTAGTAATGTCATCGTCGCCATCATCATCAGCCTATCTCAGTCCACTGCTGGACATAGTCCTCCCCAGGAAGGGGCGCGATTGCGCTGATTGGGGGAGGCCTATTAGTAATGTAAACGAATAAAATGATGTAAAAAAAATGTTAGCTCTATAGTTTTATCATAGAAGGGATAGCGGTCGTTGGTAGTTAAGTACCATTTCGTACCATATTTACGTAAATATTAATGATCATCATCACCAAGCCATTTATCCTACCGTTGCTGGAGGCTGCTCGCCCCGCAGTGAAAAGGGTTAACGCCGTAGACTGTAAATATTGATAACAATAGATATCTTATCACAATGTGACTGAATCGTGTGCTACTATCTCAGTTATACATACACTCTGTTATAACAAAAACAAAAAATACCGGAAAGTTTACTTCCTGCGTTACGAATGACTTTTGCATCCCGCGGGCTCCCTCCAGGAAACTAACTGGAAACTCGTGGTGTTGAAGTTTGACAAATGTACGTAAGTTTCTTGAGAAACTCATTAACACATGCCAGTTATCTGGATCGAACCCACACTTAAGCAGTTGTATACACAGGAATATGAATTTTATAGAAATAACGGATTATGAACAAAAATTCTTGAGGAAACTATAAGTCCAATAGTGGGTTGGGACAAGCCACTAATGACAGTCTGTTGGGTATTTGTATATAATTTGAGACAGAATGCCTGCTAATCCGCATTTGGCCAGCATAGCAGACAGCAGCTACAACCTTTCTAACATGAATGGAGACTGTCATCCAACAAGTGGACGTATAAAAAAGCTGTCGACGATGCCTACAGGACACTATGACAATTGGACTACCATACGTGCTGAAAAGATACAGATTAAAGATTCTAATTATTTAGGAAAAGCCAACAGCGATGGTCCATATAAATGGGCTGTACAACTTGGTACACAAATTAGCTAAGTTTTCACTACCTAATTGCTAACTCGAATAGAGCTTAAGAGAAATATAATATTAATATTACTTGAAACATATCAAAATATCAATAGATATTACAAAATATTATTCTTGATAGAATTGTTGTTATTTATTTAACAGTCTTGCTTGTTTTATAGAATAATTTATTTCATTTAATGAGAATTACCACAAACTTATTCTTGCTGCAAAGCAACAAACATTTTAGATAGAGGTCTCGCATACTGAACATTAAGCATTTCCATTTATTAAAAACTTGTAGATTCCATGTTTTTAATAAATATTACGTGATAATTAAATAAAGGTATTAATTCCATATTCCGTAATTATCTTGTAATTAATGTCATACGTTCCCATTGAACGATATTACAATTAAATGAGCATAGTAATTTGTGATTGATGATAATTACACAGATCTAATTATTATTTTACCAATAATTGACGCTTGTTAATTATTGTTTATGACAAAAATGTTCGTGTTGCAAATTAATACGTCGCCAATAATGTGGATGTATCTCTGTATTTACTTTTGTGAAATAATATTAATTTTGCAAACCGATATTTAAGTAGGTACTTTAGTTATATCATCAAAGTGCAAAAAAACCCTAATAATACAATACAGTACAAATATTCTTTATTGCACACCAAGACAATATAACAAAGACAACTAATAACTAATATGTTCCCAATCATAAATGAGTCGGCTGCAAAGTATATCTTTAGAAAAAATCTGTATCTTTTTATTGGTCTCAATACTTTTTACACTTCACATTTTAATGCATACATCTATAAATAAATAAAACGAGCACTTGATAATAAGATAATTAACGATATAAGTATGAATAACGTTACTTAGGTATGTCATATTACTCCGAAACTCCTGCCGGAGCGAAGGTCGTCATGTTAATATACATACGTGTAGAAACAAGTACGTGAGCCCGCTTTGATCACTTACGACATAAACTAAGTCTTCAAACGAATCAACTGCGGAAGACCGTACGGAGCATAATAATAAACGATTTAATGTTATTTTTTACGTCAATAAAGTAACCACATTTAAGAAGCTTTTATTTCGTCTTTGATGTGATTTTAACATCAGATTTGAATCATCGCAAATATTGCTTGCTTTTAGAGACGTACGGCGATATTAGCTTTTATGTTCCCGGATAATCAGGAGGACATTTTCTGAGAACACGAAGTAAGCAGAAAAGGAAGGCCTTCCTTATATACATACATACATACACATGTACCTATATAGATTGTGATTTTATTATAACTGTTACAGCATAATCTTTAATAGTAGATATGGGACCCAGGATTCATTTGTCTGGACCTGATAGGTCAAACACTCGCTGGTGGGGCAGTCAGAAATCTCTTAAGCCAATGTGTGTATACATATAAAGAGAGTGATGAATGTAAGCAAAGCACGTCAGGCTTGTAAGGATAGAGATGTTGACACACTCGGTGCTCCTTGCCTACGGCGTAAGGGATCGAATGTGACGAACAATAATTAGGTATTGTACTTATCTATTAAAAAAAATATATAACTTATTCTTTTAACCTCAACAGATAGACATAATATTATTGAAATGAATTATTTCATTTTTATTATTTATGTTAAACATATTTTTGATATACGGATATTATGTTTTAAATAAAAAAAATATCCATATATCCAAATACGTGCTAATCTTTCAAGCCTACTGCTAGTACTACAGGTGCAGCTGGTGATTTATTCCTGTAGATATCCAGTATCCTCAAAGCGATGTGTACATTGCGCGTCATATCGGAAATTGATCCCCATCCCGGAAACTTAAAGCTTAAAGATTTAATACGCTTCCCTGTAATATAGATCGATTTTATTACCTTCTTTGTTTTGGATTTTCGTAGACACGAGTATCGTATAGGGTAATAAACAAACTTGGATTAGAAAAGTTCCATAAATCGTTATTTCTAAAGATGAACGTGCTGATATTACCTTTTACTTTCATCATCACATCGACGTCATCGAGCCTGTTGAAAGTTTGACTGCGGGACAATGAAACGAATACATTTTTAGTAACTCCACACTGATAAGATTACCGCACGTAAAAAATAATGTCAAGTACGAGTACGTAGAATATGTATCGAATGATTTAATTTTCAATATTTGTTTTGAATAGAAAAGGGAGCAATATTTAATTATAGTTGGGTATAGAGACATGTTATTTTCTTAAATCTATTAAGTTGGTTCCAAAACAAACATAATAACATACATTCACTTCTGTACAAGGCTTTAGTCGTATGTGTTAAGACGAATTTTATAACTAACAATTATTAATTTCACTGGTCTAGTGGTCCAGTGGTTCAGTGGTCCAGTGGTCCAGTGGTCCCGTGGTCCAGTGTTTAGTGAAACAGACATCTGACCCGAGTTTGTGGATTCGATTCCCCTCGAAGCCAAACATTTCTGTGATCAGCACAAGTAATTAACAACATCTAAGTGTAAAATATAATATACATACACAAACACACACACATATATATAATCATGAACCGTCTAGTCACCTTGACAGAGGATTTTCCTAGTTTGGGATCAGATGGCCGTGTGGAGATGTCCTCAAATATTAAAAAGGTTCTTCCTAATAGGTCGTAGCCATTCAGTATGAGAGCTACGTGCTCTCGTAGTACATTGTAGCTTAACTGTTCAATTGCTACGAAGTTTCGTAGACAATCCAAGTTTAATACGTCATTCATACTAAATAAACATTTGATAAGTAAAATCTCATAAGAACTGTATAGAGTTTTAGTGTAATAGTCCGTTATTTATCAATCCAAAACGATTGCTAAACGAAAATGATCGCAAGTTACTAGTATAAAGGTGTTTACCTTTCTAGTGATTAGCGATCATTTTAAAACGACCTATCGTCAGCCGATAATGCCTTGGGGACATCTTTGTATCCGTTATTATACCTAGATGTTGATAACAGTGTACAATCCGACGGTTAATCTACATTAATTATTATTATTTTATGTTAACGCCCGATCTCTTGCGGAGTAAAGGAGCAACGAGTGACAAATACATTAACACTTACAGACCTCCTTTTTTATCTTCTACAATCAGCACTCTCTGGTTATAAAACCTTTTATTGTTGTGAAATAAACAGACTCTATTATACACGAAATTTGAAACCAAACTGTTGATCTGTACTATAAATGTTGAAAAGTTGTTTAATTTCCGAAAACTGTAAGCGAATTTCTATGCCTAGTGTTTCCATCGCTGGCCGGATGTCAGCTGCACAGCTGGTAAATCAACTATTGATGTATTTCCTGTCGGACGTGTGAATTTAGCTCACAGCCGTGTTGGCACTGGATGGGTGGAACATTCATTTTACAAACTAATGTAAATCTCCAGCTACTCAGATATTAATTGTATTCTATTATTAAAGCATGACTCTTCAGAAGTAGGCAAAAAATTCCGGATACTGAATATGTACATACTTATATTATTATTTTATTTAGTTTTAGGCAGCTTATCAACATTAAAAAAATTTATTCAATTTATAAAAGAGCTTATTCCCATAGAGGATGTTGAATAAAATGTCTTACAAAAGCACGGATACGCCTACAACATTTTTATTTAGTTTCCTGTAAATTTGTATAGAAAGATACTTGTATTATTTGTGTATGTAAACATCATATTTCGTGACATTTTGTCGTCATCATCAGCTTCTCTCAGTCCATTGCTAAGAACAAACCTTCTCTAATAAAGAATGTTGTTGCTCGTAATCTCCACACTAATCATGCGGGTTTGGGATCGCCCAGTCCAGCTGCTGATGCCGTCTACGTCCTTGTGGCCGTCGGTGGCCAGGTTAGACGAGACTAGGTAAACTGCATTATACTGTGATTAATAATTAAAAATTTGTCATTTACAGTATATGTCTTTGTGTCGTTTAGAATTGAATTAATTTTAAAGGATATTCCAAATTAAAACGTCAGTTGATTAAGCCACCGCAGCGCGTTTAACTCATAACACAGATAAAATAAAACCCATAAATTGGTGCCTGTGTTCCAGCCGGGACCGCCGCTGGCTGCGCGTCTGTCAAATCAACGATTGATATATTTCCGGGCTGACGTGCGACAACAGCCTGTATGAAATATGCGTGAAATTCGTTTCTATCTTTAAGCTTCGGATCTGTTATGTTAACTGATATACTGTTCCGTGTTATTGACTTTGCCTGTATTGATTTTATTTAGAAGTAATTGATATCATTTAGGCGATGATTTAGTTTTTGTGAGGAAATTTTACAAAATTTCTCCGATGTAGACTATAGTCGGTATAATCAAATATTTTTAATGGGAACATTATTATACCTACGGAAACGTTATCTACTTTATACATAATATATTATTAGACATAATATATTGTTAAAAATAAACTTGAGTTATTTGTTCTTGGTGGATATTGATAGGATTTAACAAATGTTGCTCCGTGAACACTATTTGTCGAGTAAATAAATAAAACTGTAACCGCTACACTTTTAACTCGATGTATAACGCAGCAGTTTCTCGACATATACAAAACTCTTCACAACCATAAAAGAGCAAGTGTCTTGGAGAATCAGAATTCTGCGAAACAAGGGCGTCTGTATCAACAAAGTCATTAATTCAATATCAATTATAAGGCTCAAATATATTATTCAAATATGAGGTTTTCCTATTTATATCGTGAATTATACGTAGTACTATCAAATACACATAAGATTTAGTCAATTAAATAAATATGTTATAATTAATTCAGTAATTAACAAAGAAATAATCAATAAAATATATATTATCTTGACCATTTAATTACCTGTCGTGCACCGTTTCATATAGTTCAGTTGTTTTTTTTTTCAAATTCAATACAATTTTTTTACTGTGGCATTAGGTTTATAAATTGGAGTATTATAATCACAATCTTATCCTACCATGATGGGTTTACGAATGTCTCAAAACAGTGTATGTAGCCCATCAACCCATTTATCCTTCCACTATTAGACATATCATCTCTTAAAAGGAAAAGGGGTTAAGGCTATACTGTGCTACGGTGGCAAAGTGTACGTCAGCAAGCATAATTTTGTACAATACACAAATAAATTACAAATAAGCATTTCATCATCATGATCATCAGCCTATCTCAGTCCACTGCTGGACATAGGCCTTCCCCAATGAGCGCCACCGCGCCCTGTCTTCGGCATTTAAAGCTTCAGAATGATTCGTGATTGTTTATGTGAAGTGAAATAAAGCGAACAGTTGAAAGTAGTAGGGCCCCAGAAGACAATGACACGTGGCGCAGAGCGCGCCATTGCTTGCACGGGGCGCGGTCTGCGAGGGAATTTCTTTCAATCGCAATTGTTTGATACAGTTCGTGACTTAGACAACGCGTGTTGAATTGTACGTTTGTGTCCTCGCCCGAACGATCGAATCGAACGAGATCCAATAGTTGCATGCGCTCACGTGAGCCGGCTCGCTTGCATTCCAATTCAATTTATCGTACAACCATTCTCAGGACATATATAAAATACCTACACTCGTATTTGTGTGTACCGACAACAAAGGTTGTATTCCTCGATTTGATTTTAGAATTGTTTCATTGCAATTCATATGAAGCTAACGTTATTTCACGCCTGAAATCTCCAAGGGGTAGGTAGAAAAGTGTAGTAGACTTCCACATTGCGTTAGTAAAGTTTACCTCTCATCGTGGAATAGGTGGTGAGCCTATTACCTTACACCTGACACCGATCTACACTCCGAGACACTATTAAAAAATTGAAGTTAGAAAAATGTAACAATACCCGAACCAGAAATCGAACCCAGGACCGCTCAATCAGTAATCAAACGCGTCGTTTGAAAAGACTAAGTAAATTATACTAATGTTAGATGTGCAAAATTAAATAAGATTTAATGATTGATCGCACAATCTGAACTTTAACCGTTCTTGCACTGCCACTGGTTGCGCGTAGAGAACAGCAAAATATAGTATGTTTTGATGGAAAGTGTTCCAGACAGGACAATTAGCCGCTCATTTGTAATTTGTTGATATCAATTATAATATATGAAATATACATATATCAGTATTGTTACTGATTTTTATTTCTGCTGTGACAACGTCGTAATAGTTGAATTACTTAATAGGGTTTTGGTTTTAAAATATTTTTACGAACATGAGAGTAAAATTAAATATAGTTAATTCCAACGTAATGAACACATACATATACCTAAAATACAGGTAGCAAGGCGATTTTAACCTCTAATCTTCAAATATTGATAGTTATATAGGAGACTATAAAAAAGTAATTAGCACTTAGCCGAACCGATAATTTAAACGTTATTAAGGCAGAATCATCACCAGAGTCTTCTTAATAAGCCGAGATTTAGAACAAATCCGGAGAGTTTTTGTGAAATGAAATTAGCCGAAAAAGGCAGCGCCATTAAAATTACATTAGCATAAATAAGAGGAATGCTAATCTTGGGTGAATAAATCTCGAGGAAGAAATAAAAATAATCCTTGTATTCGGCTCAATGACGTTGTGACACGGCTACTTAAAATATGGTCCAACTCTATTTACGGGGGTGCCTGTCCCCCGCCCCGATGTAATAATAATTATTTTTATATCCCCTCACGCCAGCTTACTCATGGGATAGGCAGGGAGCACTGAGTGTCAAATATCTCCTTATGTCCTCATAAGAGTAAACCTAGCTTGCTTCTGTACATTATTTTATCACTCTTTTCATAAAATCACGTCGATTTTACAGGTTTCTGGCTTTATCTATTTATTTATTTATTTTATTCTTTATTGTTGTTAACAAAGAGCCTATTAAATTTATTCATTGACTAAGGAATGAATGCAAAATACTAATGTACTGTATAGGAAGTGTCGCTTATACTGTATCGATTTAAACTCCGGTTTGTATTACGTACTACTGAATAAAAAATAGATAAATTATAAACCGAGTACTTTTTTGACTGAATTGTGAATAAGAATAATATTATTGACACATTCTTTTATTATGACTTAACGAACTGCGGGCGATACAAATTATAATTTGTACCATCGATAATTAATTATTATTGAACTAAAATTTTGGTTGAAAACGATAACGAAAAAACATACCTTTAAAACAGACAATCCTCAGAAATCAACAAAAACCTAGAATAATCTTGCTGCTAAATAATATAGATTGCATAAAATTTATCCGATTGGTGACATGAATTTTGGTTTCACTCGCACACTCCCAATAGATGGCGGTGGAAAGTGACGAAACTACATACATTTGTACATTAATAAAAAATAAAAGGATAATGAACATAACGTAAGTAGTAGGTAAGAAATAATCATTCGATAAGATATTTACAAAATAAAAACGCCACAACAAGCCCATTAAAAGATTCCAAGAATTTCACTTCACATAAGCGCCTTAACAAATGTACAGTATCAAGCTCCCTGATATTTTTTTACTTGATTTATCTTTAAAAGTAATACACTAAGTCAGTCATATGCGTAGTCGTCTACAAATGTACCAGAAGGCAGTCAAATATTTGTTTTTAAAAGGGGGGAGCTACTTTTTGGGCAAGGGAAATATTTCAAAAATAATAGAAAAAATCAATCATATAGGCAGCCTCGTTCTAGAAAAATACAAAGAGTTAGCCAAATTAAAAATTTTTTGAAACGCGCGCGGTACGTTTCGCGCAGGGTAGTCACCAAAAGGAATTCCAGTTTTTTACTGTCAAATTAGAAACAAAAGCCGCTTGCTCATATTAGGAAGAATAAAATATTCATGTCGACACCCGGAAGGTCCGTCCCGAGGGGCCGGGAAGGGAAATTCCCGCCCAAACGTCCGTCAGTTAAGGAAAGTTTAACACACTTTTATACTAATTAGTCCATCGAGGGAAAACTCCAAGTTCGTCAACTGGCAGACCCAGAAATACCTGTTTTTAAACACAGGGGACACCCGCTTAACATTGTTGTCACATCGCAGCCGCTGGAGCGATCAAAATAAATATGACTGCTATAATGTACCTAAAACACTCGTAAAAATAATTACACGCTTTATTTTGTGTGTCTAATTCCGGATATTTAAAAACATATAATTGTAATAATGATTTAAAATCTCCAACATCATTTGATCAATACACTTACTCACAATGAGGTTTAATAAAAAACAAAACAATTTATTTACTATTGTAACGCCATTTTTGTCATTGGCTACGCATTGTGGAAATATCTAAAAAATATAGGGAGAAAGGCGACCACAACACTTACTTACTAGCAATCTTTTTTAGGCGACCTTTTGATGGAAAATATTTAGAAATACGAGAAATGGTGAGGAGGCAGATGTAGAGAAAGTGTGCGAGTGTGTTCATTCGTTCTCGTAGATTGTAGCGTTCCTACTCGCGTGTGGACACGAGCTTTTCCAAAAATGGCCGGCCGCCATCAATTCCGAGAGCAGTTTTAATATATGCGCGCGCTTATTCTGATTTCATTACGAACAATTATTTTACGCATGAAATCAAATTGACTTTATTCCTTTCTGAACAAAATATTATTTTAATATGAATAAATTAAGTGTGCCTCCAAAGTGGAACATCGACATTTATTGTATGAGACAATATCGATGGGCTGAAATTTAATTAACGCGGGTAATTAAGAAATATTGGTGCGCTATTTCATGTTTGGCGTAAACAACTTCAGACTCTTGTGGTACATTATTTCCAGTGAACGGTTTAAAAATGAAATACGTCATTTCCTTATTCCCATGTTTGTGGCGATTTAAGTGTTTTCCCAGGTCTTTCTGGTAATTTGATATTTATGAGTAGAAATCGGATTTTGATACTCAGTACTATCGATTTTTTCGGACTTATGAGTCTTCTCAGGATGAAATGTTCGGACGATTGTTTGACTTCAGATTAGTTACAGAATTTGTAAAATGATATTTTCTAATAACTTGATTAGAAAGTTGTATTTAATATTAATCTTACCAAGGTGCTATTTGGGAGATCGAACCCCAATTCTACAGAGCAGAAAGCTATAATCTAAGTGACAAGGGTTCGAACCGTTATTGTTTAAGCATAATATATTTTATTCCTTTAAGGTTCATATGGTAGATTTACGTACCTATATCACGTAACATCACGCC
>DWME01005103.1:0-15365 GCA_018244795.1 Parelbella ahira ahira | reverse complement strand
GGCCCCCCCCCCCTTTCCCATAGGGGGGATTGCGGCCAAACGCGAACCTATTTCTACACAAAAAAAAAAAAAAAAAAAAAAAAAAAAAAAAAAAAAATGTGCAGGTTTCCTCACAATGTTTTCCTTTGTCATTAGCAAGTATTATTTAAACTTAAAATGCACTTTTATAAAGAGGTGCGCGTCTTGGATTTGAACCCAGCACCCCCGGAGTGAGAGGCCCCGGAGTGAGAGTAAATTCTTAACCGCTAGGCTATCACTGCCACTATCACACATTCTAACAGAAGTATTATTAAAATCGATTTATCCAGAAGCTTAAATGGACTCAAATAACTGGAGCTTCAATTTAACATACATACCTACAGCTAAGCGTGCGTACCAATTTTAGCAAAAATAAAAGACAGTTCTATTCAAACTCTCCTTGAGAAGCTCCGTCATCACATTTCGACAGCCGAAAACATTTTAATGAAAACAGTTTTTATCGTGGGCGATGTAAAGGGACCAACTCACCCCCAGATAGCTTCATTACGGTCGGCCCCGCGCGGGCGGAGGGTGAGCAGACACTACGTGCATTCACACTCAAAACTCGTACGTCATAATCTCTTTTGTCCCTTTTGTTTCTTTTCTTTGTTGATTTTTCTACGGGTTTCTCTATCGGCTATATCTTTTCATGACGCACTTTGACTTCTTTTAATGACGCGCTTATCATTATCTTATATTCCAATGTGGCGTTGGGCACAGTGTAGACATAGACATTCCGCAAACCCGATATTGACCGAAATTCAATTACGATTGTATGTGTAATTGACGATAAATTAATACTCTCGTTAAAATAAACCACAAGTAATACACAAAGTAATATTTTAACGATTTTATGCGTTTTTAAATTACTGTCATTCCGAAGAATACAAATTATTTGAAAAACAAATAGATGTCCAATGTTATTGCTTTTTCAATTTAATAAAAAAGAAGCACGAATGCACCCCGATTCATTATTAAATAAATGTACTGACTTGCGTGGGGCGTGACTGAAAAACGTTACCGGAAACGCCTTGCTATAAGTTCTAGTTTCTTTCTTTTTAGAGACAATTACTGAAGATAAATTAAGTGAAAGAAATTGATAGCAACTCCTGCATTCGAACATGAAATGAGTTTTGCCGCTGCAGAAGAAAAATATAGCTAACTTGGAGACATATTACGAAACGTAAATAACGTGGAATAATGGAAACGAACGAACACTTCAGCTGCGTTTCGTAAGAGTGTTCATTTAACAGGAACAGTTGACGTGTAAAAATGTCCACCGCGGCCTATTTACACGCTGAACAACTATCTCACGGATTTCATTTACTAAGCCACTGATGTGCACTCTTTTCTCGTGTTCGCCGCGCTTTATTCAAACGATTTGTCACCGGCTGTAACGAGGTGCGCTTGCTGGAACAGTGATTACGCAGCTTCAATGATTCCTTGCTTCAAGTTATAAATATAACTGTTTGAATCATCTTCCCGTCGGAGCTACGAGCAAGTCACGAAGACATCGTAATGTTTTAATGTTTAATATTCGTGTATTTACAAAGATCTAATCGCTCTGTGGTTCACGGGAGTGGGACTGCATAGATGTGATAGCATTAATAATAATTTGTCGTGAAAACCAAATTATGTAGTTAAGAGCGTATAAAAAGATAAAAATATATATTTTTACAATTTCCCTTTTATTTAAAGACTTAGCCGCTTACTACTTAGCTATAGCATTAATAATAGGTCTTGGGACGTCTTGAGTGTTTCTATTATGATAACCGGAATGTTAATAAACTACATATATGCATATAAATATATACTTATAAATATACGTTTTTGGCGTTTTCGACACTTTTAAGGTCGATCTCCAAAAAGGACATCAGCTGAGTTACTCAGCTGATGTCCTCACATGATGATCTCACTGTAGAGAGATGGAGAAACACCATTATACACTTGTGTCAGCTGCACGAGGTACCTACAGGCAAACGTGTGCGGAGAGGTATTAGACTTTTCAAAGAGGTATACACAGAGGACACGAAAGATGTAAGCAGTGATGCCACTAAAAGTCGACAACAAATATAATTCACATTTGCGCTTCAGCCAATTCGAACCTTCTTTTTGCTGTATTAAAATACCTTCCCGCTTCTCTTTTCTCTCCGCTACGTCCACCTGCGCGAGGTACTTCCCAGCTCTATCCAGACCTGATCTGTATTGTGATCCGGCAAATTTACAATCAATTCATGCTTCAGGTGTCAACAGTCGTATTGAAAAATTAAATACGAAAATAATCACATGCAACATCGTGATTTGATCCCGTGCTGGGTTGTTTTTAGTCATTCCCTCACCCTTTGCTATACATACTGCGAGAGTAGGAAGCTAAAGTCGTAATATGAAAATATATTATATTAGGTAATAATTATTTTAAGAAAATAATCTAAAAACACCTATTTTGCAATTTAAAATTTTATGCAATTAACCTTCAATAAATAATTTGTATTAAAATTGTTTTCCATAAAATATAATGGAAACTATGATGTCCGAAATATATTCGAAAGTGATTCATAAGCATTGGGCAATCGAGCAATCTGTTAGTAATGAACGTGTACAAAATACGTATAACGATTTTACTATACATGCAAATGTACATATTTTAATTTCCTTTGATTCCGCTTCAAAGTATATTACGAAACAATAATAAATGTCAATTAACATTTTTAAATTAAACAATTAGGAAAAGTTTAGGTTCTGTATGCAGTTACATTGGATAATTATGTAATATGTCTATACATTTTGTAATCCGATTAACATATAAATTCTAAAACTAAAATTTTTTGTTGTTTATAATAATTTTCTTTAATTTCGTCACTATTTGCACATTTTATTGGTATGTTTAAATCGAACAACCTTGAATTAAATATATATGTACGATAAAATATAGCACCATGTCGATGAAGTGTCCTTAACGAAAACTTTAAACGAAATGTAGTGCCAGAATCCCAAGCGTTCGTAATAATTGTCAATATACAAAATAAATAGCACAGCAAAAAGCAAACTAGGTCTACAACTGCGGCTGTGGAAGATAAAAGGCGCTTTATGAGAGGGTTTGAAGTGACCCACAGCGCTGTACGGGTTGATAAGTGCCGCATTGACATGTCGCATTTTTTATCTGTGTCATGCAGGTCTCTTCGTTATGTTTAGCTTTATGAAGAACTTGTTGTTGTGCAATAATAAACACTTTGTAATACATAACTCAGCTGGCGGAATGTTTGACAGTTTGACGGCTGCAGCATATCAAAAACATTGCGAAAATTAGATATTTTTAACAGAAAAATAAGTAGTACCTAAGTAGTAGTGAAAATTTAAGCCTTCTCTGTGATTTTCGGGGACAAAATCCTGGCTCGCGTCACTGACTACTAATCAATATATATACATCATTCTAATATATGATCAGTTATAATAACGTATAAAAATTAAAAATACATCGCGAACATTTTTTTACATTAGGTACGCATATTAGAGTATTCCATAATGTTCTTTAAGCTGTATGAATACTGTGAAGGCGTATTTCGCTAATATGGCGCACTCTGACTTCAACTCTTTTTATTTTGAGTCAACTCGTGCTTAACAGAAAAATTGTAAATGGTTGATGGCAATTATACAGATTTTTTAAAGTGCACAATTTGAAAATCATACTTAGCTACAGAAAGGTTTTTTATTTAAATACTTATATATGTACTTATGTTTAATCTGCCTACTGAGTGTAGGCAGATTCAGAATAAAAATAAACATCTTATTAAATGATCCCAAAAAATATGTATATGTTTTCATTTTGGCAACAAGTTAGCGTTTCACTGCAATCACAGCTAAAGAAAAGCGAGGTGCAGCCTATGATGTAGCACGCTTACCAGGAAATGCATATTCACTATTGTCTTGAATAACTCCAGGTTATAGGAATCGAGAAAGATTGATGCCGGTCCTCTTTTTGGCAGTCTGTAGCAGAAATAATTTAGCAATATTCGAAATTTGAAATTCGAACATATCCAACGTACAAATGCGCTTAACTCGCAACGGTGAACCGTAAGAATATAGTCCATCTCGCTCTTTTACAACAGAGACTACGGAAAAAAACGACAATTTTTATTATAGGAACCTGATTTATTGATTGAGATAAATATATGATTTCCTGTAACTTATCGTGTTGAATGATTAAATGCAGTATCGAAAAGTATTTATCAATTTGGAATCTAACAAAAGTCGTGTTTTGAGTTATCTCCTTACAAGTATGAATTTAGTCTAATAAGAAGATATACAGTTAAGTGATGCGTATAACTTAACTGATGAATCGTATTAGTGTACAACGCTCGTCTGCCTCACCCCTGAGGAAATACAGGCCTAGTGTTATGTTATGTGATGCGTAAATAAACTTTTGATCTATCTCTGTATGTCGATATCAAAGCCCGCATATAAAAATACACGTAGGCACGATTATCCAGAATAAATCACAAATTTATTTATCCCGCCTCTTTAACTCGGTACGCGCGATTTTAATTTCAAAGTTCTGTTCCCATTTTATTCCG
Organism: Parelbella ahira ahira; assembly: GCA_018244795.1. NCBI lineage: Eukaryota > Metazoa > Arthropoda > Insecta > Lepidoptera > Hesperiidae > Parelbella > Parelbella ahira. The sequence continues at coordinate 10,776 of DWME01005103.1, read as the reverse complement.
AGATTTTACATGTGAGGTCCGGAATATAGTCATTTATGTATGTACATATGTACATAGGAAATGACACAGCTGCTAAATGTCTATGGCATTTCGTTAAAGAATGATTGAGTTAAAAAAATTTACAATGAAATTTATACTGCGATACACGTTAATAATAGTCATTATGTAGATACTCCGAGCGAGTTGGCAATGATCATCATCATCATCTTCTGAGCGTTTATCCCCTTACGTCCTCACACTAGTGTGTGAGGACCCAGGATCCGCTTTCCGGCTCCGTCTAGCTTACTTCGCACGGTCTTCGGCAAAATGAATGAGCGAGTTGGCAATGACAGTTCTATAAAATTATTAATTTAACATATGCCACTTTTTATATAAAAGTTTGTTTTCAAATTATATAAACTTATAATGAATACATTTCTATAATTTATCGAAAAAAAAACCTCAAAACTGTAATATTACCTAAATTGCCTTATTACCTACACTTTTTTTATCAATGCCATGGAAATCATAAATAACTTTACCTGACTCTCTTTTCGAATAGGTGGAGTGGCGGCTGGCGGCGAGCAACAGTACTCCTTGCGGTGGAACGACTTCCATTCAGCCATGGTGTCGTCGTTCCGACGGCTGCGGGACGAGGAGGACTTCGTCGATGTCACCCTCGCCTGCGCCGGGGCCACCTTCACTGCACACAAGGTCATCATCTGCTAATCTATTATTCATCTTATTTGTATAACTGTTATAGTCATCGCTGTCCTGTCTCTGTCCACTACTGGACATAAGCCTAACCAAAGCAGCATAGGTGATGTACAAATATATGTTCTGCTCCCGCCAACCCGTATGACCACCTTGGGAATTATGCGCAAAGTCCTCTTTGGAGCGATGAATGTTTGACGTCGCACGATAAAAATATGGGATAATTTTAGGCTTTCCTTATTATCTACCCATTCGGCAATGATATCATCAGTAGAATCCGTGGGAAATGCTCAATTCCTTGTTAAGGTAAGTATCACTGATTTTCCTTCCCACCTCGCTACTAATTTGCTCCAAACATTTTCCTTAACACTCATGTGATACTCGTTAATTGGTCCAATCCTGTTACAAAAATAACTTATAAATCGTATACCCCAAGGTGGTACTGTCAGCGTGCAGCCCGTACTTCCGGAGGCTACTGAAGGCGAATCCCTGCCAGCATCCCATCGTAATTCTGCGAGATGTCCACGACAAGGATATGGAGAGTCTTCTCAGGTATAAATACGAAAATGAAAAAGTGCATTCAAGTTATTCTTTTTATTATATCATTACGCCAGGTCCCTTACGAAGTAGGCTGAGAATTGGGACTGTTGCCCTTTCTATCACTATATACATAGGTAGTTATGTTTACCCTTTCGCATTACGATTTTAAAGTACAGTTGACAGATACAAAGACATGATACCCACTGACTTAATTTTCTCCAATAATAACGCTTTTGTAACTAATCGGACAGGTAAAAGGGACTGTCTGTGGAATTTGGTTCAACATAACGTACACTATGAAGAACATCTACCCTACATGAAATCTGAGAATACTTGTCAGTCATGCGCAGATTCCTATTAAAAAAGAAAAGAGTACCATTATTTTCATAGGGTCTGATTGTGCTCAATGCAAATATAAAGTGATTTAACGCGCTTTTACTATTAATCTATTTCCTGTACTCTCAGGTTCATGTATCAGGGAGAAGTTCACATCGGGCAGGAACAGCTCAAAGAGTTTCTCCGCGCCGCCCAACTGCTGCAGGTGCGCGGACTGACCGACGTGCCGCCTCCAGCCCCCGTGCCCACTCTGGACCAAAAGTCTTCCCCGGTGAGTTGTAGGTTGCAATTCCTGGAAATACATATGAATTTCTATATACGATCGTATCGAAACAGTTCTGAATCACATCGATTTTTGTATGCTCTCCCAAAAGGATAACCTCGAGGTAATTATTTGCCTACTTTTTCACTTCAATATTGCTTCTGAAATTTCTTAAATATAAATAGGTTTTGATATCCATGTCATGCATAAATTAACATACCTTAATATTACGTCAGATGAATAATTTTAACACGAAATCTAAAATTTTCTCGTATTTGCAGATGCTACATAAGGCATCCTAAAAAGTCTTAGTGAAACTGCTTTTCAATGTGTACAAGACTAAGCAGCAAAATTTATAACATAAACTCCTGAACCAACAGTCGGCATCATCATGGACGGAGACTGGCAGCGGAGGGTCGCGTGAAGGTCGCGAAGTGCAACAGAGAGAAGGCAGGAGATCCCGAAGACCGGAAGAAGGCGCTGCTGGAACCCCACCGCCCAAGAGAGCCAGGTCCTCCGATCTATACCAAGCTCAGATGAAGACCAGGTTTGTGATTAGATTTAGGGTGCTACTCCAAAAATGACTTTCACAATAATGAGTTTAAAGTTGCGTTTGGATACACCTTAAGCTTAATTACAACAGCTCCTGTTGTGTTAGACAGACAGACGATGTCCACCGGATTCTGAGTAAACGAACTCACTCAATCTGACACCTACCTTCACCAGCCTGGTCGCAAGCGTTGCCGTAGCGTGTAGTTTGGGAAAGGGCTCCCTCATATTTTAAAGCAAACATTACTTCCAAACATTAATCAAACTATTGTAACAAATCTAAATAACATTATAGGCAAATTTTCGTTTGAATGTATTTAGCCAATTTTACATTTGTATATATTTTCCTTTCCTGCGTTACTTTTGTATGTGAATGAATAAAATAACATCCAGCTGTGTATTGGTACAAAACTTCGAGCTTTTAGTTTTGAGTACCTAGTTATTCGACGTATTGTCAATGTTTCCAGTGTAAGTTTCATTCTAGCTATACGGTAATTCTTGAAACTGAAAGTGAACTCCTTTCCGGAGTATGCTGTGACGTCTATGCTATAACTTCAAGAGTATTGGCGTCTCTGTTGCAAATTTTTATTTCGTCCGACATGCATAAAAATCGACTATTTTAATTAGACATTCAAATATCACCCTAAGACAGAAAGATAAAAATCAATACCAGGTTATATGGTAAACATAATCATAATGTGATTTTTCTACGTTTTACATTTATTATTCCGCTTACGTTGCTGTATAGAAGAAAACATAAGATGTTCTAACTTGACATTCGAAATGTATGGTTCTTTTGTTCAACAACACAACCTTATTAAGAATGGTAAAAGATGTCTATGCAGTACAATTACGACCTGAATCGAGGCAGCCTGGCCCATAGTTGTGCTCGCAACGTAAAAATGAAAAAGCTTTAGGAAGGATAATAGACAATAAAAATAATCATGATGAGTCATGTCTGTATGAGTTGGTATTCTGTTTTTTGGTGGTCGCTTATGAATCATTAGTACACAGCCATTAAGCTATAAACTGCTATAAAAATATTTAGGTTTTAGTCAAACTTTCAATAATTGGACCGCCACAAATATCGAATATTTAAGTGATTTCTTTGAAGAAGTATAGAAGAAATCGGCGGACAACAATTACATTCTCTTGGAGATGACGTCAGGAAAAACGGTATATAATTGCAAATGACCGTATAAAGTCGCAGATAGTGGAATTCAAATTAGCTCTACCATATTGACTCTCCAAATAGCTGAACAGTCATTTCCATAATAGTGTTCATCCGAATTACCTCGCTGACTCACACAGAGCATGGTGACGGCGTCGGCGACCATGCAGAGTTTCTAATTTTCTATTGTATTAGAATATGGGCAATCTGGAGTTTAGAACGGTCTTTAACATTTATGACTGATCAAGAATGAGTACCGTTTTTACATGAACCTCTGGTCACGAGTAGCTTCCGTCGCTGCGAGAGACTTAGGTCATCCTCTAGCAGGCTGCTCCGGCACTAATTGATAGCCTTAATGCAACTTCAGATGCAAATGCTGTCAGAAATTCGTAATCCAGTCTTCACGTATATGACTTTACTCATTATTTTTGTCGGATGCAAAATATTAAAATCAATCAAGGGTTAAATAAAAGATACAATTTTCATAGATACATATATTATCGATGGCTCTTTATAAGCGTACAGATTCTGTTGTACATATTCCTGTGTAGGAATAATTAATAAATAGCGATAAGGTTGTTTCTTTCTGAAAAGTCAATGATGATTTAAAACATAAGAAAGGACAAAATTCTCGCATAAAAGAATATAAAGTGCAGTATGCGGCAATTAAAGACCATTAATATCATTTTAAAACAACATTAACGTAAAGAGATATTAGTGTTGACCACTTTAAGCGTTGTCACTATTTTGTCATACCCAAGTATTTAATATAATATGTAAATTGCACCCAATAAGCGATCAGGTATTATAAAATAACTTTTGCTGACATTATTTAACAATGGATTTAAAAGTAGCGCCGGATACAATCAATAATTACCTATTTGTTTCGTTCATAACAAAACATGGCCTAATAATAAGTGTTCTTTTCTCGAATATAATAGAATTACCTATACGCATTCCATCAGCGGTCCCTTTCTAAGTCTAGCCGTTAACCCAACTGAAACTTGTCATTAATGTTGTTATCGTTTCAACAGAACTGAACAACTGTTAGCGGCTCAGACCGGGAGCCCGGAGCGACTGGGAACGAATGGTCACGAATTGGCGCTCTTCAATCAGGCTTTGGACAACGTACAGAATCCACACCTCTCTGCAGTCTCTAACAACTTGGTAGGTTAAGTAAGAATACCTTCAAGAACGTTGAATTTCGGTTTTTCCTAGGAATTAAACTATAATTACCTAAAATTGTGTAACTTGTTACCAGTCTGGGGATGGCGAAGATTCTTCATCGGACGCCGGCGCAAGTGATACTGAAGGCGAGACTAGGGCCAAGCAAGAACCTCTCGATTATGATGACCCGGCGACCATGGCAAACACAAACGGGGCGCTTCCACCTAACTTTCCAGGACTGCTTAACTTACCGGGTAAGTATCTCTAACAGCGAACCACCCCCTACGCCAATTAAACCTAATTTTAATACACCATGTCAAATCTTCCAGGTTTCCCCGGATTACCAGGACCATCAGGAATACCGGACAACTTCGGTGAGTACCTTTCTTTTGTCACTCTAAAACTCTCATTATATCGTGACTCAGTGATGACAATAATAATGACGACGATTTAAGCTTACAAGTGATATAAACGCAATTAGATTCGACCAGAACAAACCCAATCAACGAAGTTAATGACCAATTACGCCATTAGTTGCGCATTACTGAGTCACGTTACCTGCACGTATCCAATAACACTAACAAATCAATACCTAACCCTACACTGAGCGCTTAATATTCCCTATAACCGCACAGTATAATGCCGTCTTGACTCAAAATCACGAACTAGATGCACTAGGAAAACCTTGCAACAATGGAAGTTACATTTAAAGAGCTGATCATCCTCAGGCGAAATTTTGTCGGTAACGATAGGCGCGAAAGATAGGACCGCGAACTGAACGGACCTCCGTCTGCCCCAGGAGCGCCGTGGGCGGGCGGCGAAGCGAAGCCGGCGCTCAAGGAGGAGCGCTACCCGTACGGCGCGCCCGGCTTCGGAAACGGTGAGGCGCTGGTGAAGCCCGCGTGCCCCGAGTGCGGCAAGCTCTACAGCAACAATAGCAACCTCAAGCAGCACATCCTGAACGTGCACGCGGCGCGCGAACTGTCTCACTCGTGCCCCGTCTGCGGCAAGGGGTTCAAGACGCGCCAGTACATGCAGATACACATGAACTCCATACACGGCGTCAAGCAGAGGAGGCGCGAGCCCGCCCCGTCCGCCGATCCTAGCGATCGATACACTCACAGTAGCTTTACCGATCTCGTAAACGGACCTGTACTGTACTAACCGCCGCCTCTGTGTTACAGGGGCGGCTCTCGCGGGCGGGGCGGCGATGGGCTACCGGCCGCAGTGTCCGCTATGCGGACGAGTCTACTCCTCCACCTCCAACCTGCGCCAGCATATGCTCAATGTGCACTCGCAGACCGACCGGGACCACTGGTTCCCATGCCAGCACTGTGGCAAGAAGTGCAAAACGAAGCATTACCTCATCAACCACCAGCTCCAAGCGCACGGCATTCGCCAGCGGCAGAACTCTTAGAGGTGGCGCGCCTCGGAGCGTCCGCCGACGGCCGCGCCGCCAGCACCGCCCGCGCCGCACGGGCCGCACGCGCCGCACGCGCCGCACGGGCCGCACGCGCCGCACGGGCCGCACGCGCCGCACGCGCCGCACGACCCGCTCGCGCCCTACGCCTGGTGGTGACGGACGCCTCGCACCGTTCTCTCCGCGTCACGGAACTCTTTGCCGACATATTATTCTATTTAATATAACGTAATATTTTTAGATCGTTTATTGTCGACGTCGTTTTAGATTGTAGCGCTAATCGTCGGATTTGCCAACCGCCCTCGATTTTGAGTAACATGATGCTGTCGGCATTGCAGATGCCGCGGCGTGCGCGTTGGCAAAGCCGGCGATGAGCGATCGCGTCGGGAGAGAGGAGCGAGGGAGCGAGTTGCTAAGGTACCTGAAGGAAAATGGAAACGACTGTCTGACGTTCAGGGGAGAGCGACTCCAATGTCCGCTGTGCTTCGCGGCGTTGGAGTCGCTGGCGTTGGCCCGGATACACCTGGAGGCGCATTATCCGAGGGACAGTCCGGTGTGCCCGGTCGCTTCGTGCGCTCGATTCTTTGCGCACCCGAATTCGGTCCGAAATCACATGAGAATTAAGCACAGAAGGCAGTGGGAAAAGATGAAGACGTTAAAATGGAGTTGCGGTTGGGCGAACTGATTAGGACAAAAGAAGATATCGTTCGGACGACCATTTAAAAAGAGACAAGGGGCGACTCGTACATTCGGCTTACGAAAGCAAAAATGGAAAAACGGCTGTGAAACGGAACTATAAGTGGGTTTATAAGTTACAGTAAATCATAGAACGATGATCTCCACGATGCATTTTTCATATTCCGCAGTAATATTCGTACGTAAACGTTGTATAAACGGTAGGATAAATCGACTGAAAATTATTTTTGTAGTAGTATAGACTGATATTATTTAAGATAAACTAATATTACATTACGGCAATATGACGACTCATAAGCGACAGCAACGTCTAGCCGGACTGAAGTGACTGAACATACAAAACATCACAAATGAATCTATAGACGATTGCATAAAACTCACATGTTCAAATTATAGCTAATAATAATTATGCATACATCTACATTGAAAGCCTTAACTGCCGCGGTGCAAGGTGCAGTAAGGTACGTTTGTAGAACACGCTGCAACATATCAAACACGTAGGTTTTGCCTAATATTGTAACGGATCGGTCATTATTGCCATAGTGTGGTGTTAGCATTAGTTTTATAAAGCGCATTATGACTTGTGATGATTGGTGCCATTGATAGAATACGACGAGCAACTAATACGATCATTCTTCTTCCGAATGTGTCCGTAACTTCCATTGTTGCCTGTAGATCTTTAATTTATTCCTTATGTTCCTGGCTCGCACACTTCTTCGCTGTCTACCTGTCTACCTATATTTCTGTATACATGTCTAACGTATGTTTTATCACTCTCGACACTCGTCAATCTTATCCCGTCAAGGATTCTGTAGCACTATGACGGGCTCACAGATGGGACTCTAGATTTTTTATATTTTGTATATAACCTCTGGGTTATATTCAGATGGTAGGATGGATGGTAAAGGCTTGGCCGGTACATTCGTTTCTGCGATGCAAAATTTATATATTATATTATACAATAACATTAAGCGTATATGTACATTTGCTCTCTATTCTATAAGTTTTAAATTCTATAAACATTTAATTAATTTTCAGTACTGAATGCAGTACCTACGTATGAAAACCTCATCGTTTTTTTATTATTATATTTGAGTGGCAGTAACTTTTCAAACTTCCATCAGTACGTGGTGATATAAATTATACTTTGATAGAGATTAAAATAATATAAAGCCATACCCAATTACTAGCTTCGAAGGTGCCTCTATATATGTATACATATATATTACTATCTTAAACCTTAATCTTAACTACTGTACCGCTATGCCTTTTGTATGTGTACGTACATCTTCTATTTTCGACCATAGATAATAAAGACAATACGAAATAGATTAAAAAAAAACTGGAATGCCTTGTATGCAATAGTTCACTCGGAATAATATTTATTTTGGTAAAAGTACGTACAAGACGCCATGTAGGCAAAGTGCACAATCTAAAACATATCTAGTCAAGTAGATTCATACATATTTATCCCGAGGGATTTATTTAAACTTGTAAATAAAACACTCCGTTCGCATATATTTTCATATAGTTGACGATATAACCTCTCCAGAAATATACATACTTTGATAGTCTATATTTTTAGAATACCGTAAAAACAAACATAATATACTAATAGTAATGCAGACTGAACGACGTGTTTCTTTTCAGAACTAGACTTAGATTACCTAACAATTTTTGTCGAGATTATATACTTATAGTTCTATAATCATATAATAATATTTACTTTAGACAATTTTATTTTTAATAATTTCAAAACAGTTTAAAAGTATTGTAATTTTCTTTTTTCGTTACAGTATGATTATTATACATACATACATATTTACAATATTATTTTGTAATCCATGGATATGAAACCGAACTGCCAATAAAGTCCAGTCTGCCAAAGCACAATAATAGCATAGTACATATGTATATAAACATAGGACATGTGTGGTTGTATGAGCTGACTCGAGCGACACGTACGGTGTAGCCTTCGCGTAAAGACTGTTAGGGTGTATATTGCGGGTTATACAACCACCGATGTTGCCATACGATGCCTTTAAAAATATATGCGATAGGATGGAAATGTTGCATAGATCTCCAAGACGAATGAAATATTGGTAATAAATAATCTTTAGCGTGTAGATGAAATTGTTCCTGACGCCTGTGAGGCAATGTCGTGTATCTCATAATAATAATTGATATTTTTAAGCGTAACAGCGTTGTACATTAATAAATTAGTCATCTCAATAACCAAATGTTCAATGTGAGTAAACGATTCTAGTTGCGATTGTATTAGTGATACGATATATACGTAATTATTTAATTTTTACCCGAAAAAAAAAATTGTCTGCTTATATAAACATATAAACAATAAAACTACGAAGTAGAAATATTTGTTCTTTCATATAAGTCCTATTCCTACTTACCATTCATGACACTTATCTATGCTTGAGGTAACTGTTCGCAATAATTATCTGCACGCACTATTACATAGGTACTGCACAATAAAGGTGAGAATATTTTTTTATTAAAAACCTGTTGCAGTTAAGTAAATATGGTACCAAGACTTGAAAATAACTTGTTTTACAGGCGGTTGCCGAAGGACTCAGGATCTGTTGCGCGTGAGAGCCACTGATCCACGCCCGTGCCCGAAGTGCGGCAAGATATACCGATCGGCTCACACGCTGCGGACGCACCTCGAAGACAAGCACACCGTGTGTCCCGGTTACCGGTAAGAACGAGCTAAAGCTTTTACACCTTCATGTTTAAAGTATTCGAAAGAATAAGTATTAATGCTACAATATTGTCTCAGTTGCGTCCTCTGCGGTACCGTGGCGAAGTCACGCAACTCCCTACACTCGCACATGTCCCGTCAACATCGTGGGATTTCCACCAAAGATCTGCCCGTATTGCAGATGCCTACGCGTTTCGACCCGGAACTCGCCAGCCAGTGAGTCCTCATAATCATCACGGTTATTTACACAGAAAACTATTTTCATCTTTATATAATAATAATAGGTACCTAGTACACGGTTGTTATAAAAATGCAATGTGGACAATATCACAAAGGGGTGTCTACTATTTTAGATTATTAGCGAAGGCGGGCGTGAAGGTGTCCCCCGAGCAGCTGCGCGCGCGCGCCTCGCCCACCGGCCCGCGCCGCTCCGACGTGAAGCTCGACGCCAAGTCCGCCGCCTCCGAGAGCAGCTCCGTCTGCGGCGACCACGACAACGACGAGCTCAGCCAGCCGCGCTACCAGGACGCCGCGCCCGTCTCGCCGCCGCGTGAGTCTCTTAACGGATATTATAGTAAGCAACGACCATCTTTTGTTTCACTTCCGCACACGAGTTTCACATTAACTGCTTTAACGGGATTCAGATCGTCTTACACGAACACTAATAAGTTCCTACTATGCTAATGTAAACGTATCGTGACGTTTTGACTTTTTGCATACCAATCTTTAGTGTATTAATTCAAATACGCATGCTGCCTATGATCATGTCTACCTACTTGATTTTTTTTTCATTCTAAGTTTTTTATAGCTGGTCACAATTCGAGTTCGGTCATCTTTTGTTACATATAAACTCCCCCGCTTGACACATCACTGTTTGTACAGATATAAACAACATAGCCAACACGACGATCACGAAGGTGCCGGCGGTGCGCCCGGCGGCGGCCAAGCGCGACGACTACCCGCCGGGCTTCGGCGGCAGCTCCGCGCTCTTGGACACCTACTTGCAATACATCGGTGAGAATGTTTTTGGTGAGTCCACCAAAAGATATTTTATAGTTCTACAGAACTTTCATAATTCATTCGGAAACCTCCATAATTCCAGAGAAACATGGTGTTGATGGTTGGTGTTGTTGATGGTTCTGGAGAAACATGAGAAACATGGAAACATGGAAACATGGAATTTGAACTTACCGATTTGTTACCGATTTAAAACAACTCATATA
>DWME01005102.1:0-15365 GCA_018244795.1 Parelbella ahira ahira | reverse complement strand
TTCATGATGCCCCGTGTCAGCCAGCCCGCGCCCCAATTCGACTTCAGAAAACTCGGCGCCAGCTTCAGCGGTCGCGAAGATGACAGGAGTGACGAGCGGCGGTCACCGGAGTACACGCCGGAGCGCCGCGACCCGCCGCCCGCGCCCTGGCCTCTGGGCCTCGGCGTCCAGTTCGTCAACCCCGCCACGGGGAAGAAGAGAGTTCAGTGCAATGTTTGTTTAAAAACTTTTTGCGATAAGGGCGCTTTAAAAATTCATTTTTCGGCGGTGCACCTGCGCGAGATGCACAAGTGTACAGTGGAGGGTTGTACTATGATGTTCAGTTCGCGACGGTCGAGGAATCGTCACAGCGCCAACCCGAACCCAAAGCTCCACTCGCCTCATGTGAGACGTAAGATATCTGCGCACGACGGCCGATCTGCGCAACCGTTTCCACTGTTGCCTGCGTTAGCGAGATTGCCGTTGCCGCCACCTGCCCTTCTCCCACCCGAGTTAGCGGCACGATTGCCGCCTCCGTTAGCTGCACCCCCCGGCCACACACCCCTACCTCCACGAGTACCTCTCGATGATCTACGCAATTTCAGTGAAATAGAGAAAATGTACAGAAAATTACCATCGCCAGACGAATCATCTCGTTGTGCATTAGATCTTGTTAAGCCTTCACTTCTGCACGAAGAGGAATCTATAAACTGTAGTGAAAATAACGACGAAATTTCTGACGATGATAGCAAAGATAAGTGTGAGAACGGACCAGTGTCCCCGGCAGAAGAGCGTTTAAATTATGATGAAGAGCCGGAAGACTTAAGTGTTAATAAAAAGAGAGAGGACACTAAAAAAGTTTCGCAACCTGAGTCTGTTGTTAGAACTGAACCCACCGTTTCTGATGATAAATCTTCGCTCGTTCCTAATAAACGTAAAAGGAAAAGTGGAAATCCTACCCGGTGTTCGCAGAATAATGAATATAATGTTTCCGATGAAGAGTTTCAAGGTGATTTATTTAGAAACCTGTCTACGCCCGGTTCGAGTCGCGTTGATGAGGAGCCCTTGTCACTTAAAAAACAAAAGCCAGAAAAATGGGAGCCATTTCAGAACGGCGAAGAAGTTGCTGTGGACTCGCAATCGGTGACCCACGTGAAGGCTGAAAGTGAATCGGACGATGAGTCCAGTGCTCCAAGCGTAGTTCGTGAAGGTTTGAGATTACGTTCGGATTTGTATACACCGAGCGATAGTGGGAGTGATTTGCACGCTATGGAGGAACGCTTAGCCAGGGCACGATCACCTTCAGCGAGCAGTGACAGGACTGATGAGCGGACAGATATTAATGATCTCGAAATACCTATTGATGATGAGAACCCCGACCGGTGTACGGCCTGCGGGAAAATATTTCAGAACCACTTCACTTTGCGCATGCACTACAGAAGTGATCACCTAAAATTACTGCATCCTTGCGACGTGAATGGATGTGATGCGGCGTTTCCATCGCGACGGAGTCGAGACAGGCACAGCTCAAACATTGATCTCCACCGGCGGTTGTTATCCACGGGTTCACCGGAGACCCGGGAACAGCGGCCAGCTTTCGAAGTCAATGCGGAACTGCTGAATAAATTATACGCCGACATAAAAGGTTTGGCGTCTACATTAGAGAGCTTGAGGTATGGTAGCGACGAGACATCACAGCTACCTAGCTACGTGACAGAAACGATGAAATTTTACAGCAGAAATCTAAACGCATTGCAGTCTGGTTTTTTTCCTCACCTAGGAGAGCGGGGGTTCTTCCCTTCACCCTTCCTAATGGGTAACGGGACACCTCAACCAGGAGGATTGTACGGCACACCCGCGGGAGTTCAATCCGCTCGCGAATCCTTATCACCCCTATCAGCATCTTCACCTCCTGTGATATCGCCCGGGAGACTGGACGCAGCTCACGCGCGGCCTCGAGAGGATGCTAAGCTGCTTTTTCGAGAGACTTCAGAGTCTTATAAGAAAATGACATCCCTCTGTGAGCGTCAGGAGCAACTGTACCAGCATCACGTGCCTGTTTCATGACGCAGCCGGTGCGCCCCTCGCACGGCGTGGTGATACCTCACTCCCTAACCGTAGTCGCGCGACAGACTCTGTATAATATTTAATTGTTAATAATTTTAATTGTGTTAATTCTTATCGTATTACGTTTTGTATTTCCTTGTGATATTTAGAAAAAATATATCATGATAATTAGCGATCCCACGAACTTTAAGTTAATAGGGATAGTACCTGCCGCTTGATGTCCAGTTGGCGTTTTTGAAGCGGAGCGGAGTGCAATACGGACTTGAATATTATGAATATTGAACGGCTCGGCGTACGATATGGTATCGTGTAGACTATTCGTAATCGATGTTGAAAGTAAACGTTATAATGATCAGCTTCATTTATTGTTCTGGCGCAATAAACTCATTGAGGAAAAAACAACAGTTGTTTTTATTTTACAACAATGCCTCGGTAAGTGTGGTGAATCGTTACGATAATCTGGTTACGGGCAATTATTAACAATGTTTAGAATAACATCGCTATTTTGTACTGGCCCGTTCGACCGGAACCGACATCTGCCTATGTATTTTTTTTTGGTAACAACTGTAGCACGACTGCTTTATATCTGAGTCTACTTTTTCGAGAGCTTTTACTAATGAATTGGTTTTTAACTTTAAACAATAACTACTCATATTTACATTTTACACGCAAGTGTATTAATAATATGATAATGTTACCGAAATTAATTACATAGATTAAGCGATTTCGAACTAATCTCACTCTATTCATAATACACATACATGCATAATAGATACATACATAAAATTGAGCTATCTACACAGAACTTTATAAAGCTAGGTAAGTAGGTCTTTAATGTACCTGACAATGGATATTATAAGTTGTAGTAGAGTCTATGAAATCTGATAGGTATGTGGTTTAAAGGAATTTTAATAAATAATAGATCAGAACACATTTATTTTTAAAACTTAGTTGTTAATTGACACATGTCTTAAATATAATTGGCGCCTTCCGTGTTCATATAAATATATTATATTCGTACGTGAGACACTACACTATACAATTATCAAATTTATGTAATACTAACTTAAATTATTAATTGGACATGAGTTTTCGTATAACAAAAATCAATAATAAATGTATCTATACATGAGCATACCATATAAAAAATTTACATGCAATTAATAATAACTAATTAAGACAATTCTTTAACAATATTTATTATTATAACACCACGCTATATGGTGGTAGGCAGAGAGTATTGAGTGCGAAATATCTCTATACTTAGAGACCGTACGTGTTCTTTCTACATCCGTCACTATAAACGCCGGCCATTTTCAGACATCTGTTTTTGTTTCCTTTGGTTTCTTAAGAATTATAAAATCGTATAAACTCAATTGAAAATTAATTCAAATTATAAAAACAGACGTCAATTAAACATTAACCCGCAATAAACCCGAGTCCTTTCCGCAGTACAATAACATTAAAGAATAATTGTAGTGACGAAAACAAACATGGAATTTACAGATTTTTTTATTTGATGTGTGGCCAAATACCTCCTCTACTAGTAACTACGGTCAGGAATACGATACAAATACTCGTCAAATAAATTTTTTCATAGCTTTTAAATAAAATAACTTTACAACTTATGAATTTACTTGCATAAATTTTTATACCAGCTTTAAGACTTCTTCTCACGCCTTTATGCAAGGATTTTGTATCAAATTATGAATAGTTTTGTTTGAATATTCCCAATTTAGGTTTCTAGAAATCGGTTTGTGATATTATTATAACGCATTGTGCGTGAATTTGAAGATTATGAGAATTTAGAATTATTTCATACAACATACTGTTACATACATATATATCTACAGTATTTCCTTTCTTATTAATGACCTATATTAATTGACATTAACAGTCCTATTCCTATAGTCCTATTCCTATTGTCCTATTCCTCTAGTCCTATTCCTACAATCCTGTTTGAGGTAACTTGTGAATGTCTGTGGATAGAGTAGCTCCCACTTGTGATTGCTACTTGCTGGTTTACTCTTAATATAAAAGTACAGTATCGACCCCCTGAAAAACACAGGCTAATTCATTGCATTTATCAGTATCGTAAGATTTGATACACTTAGTATTTCGCGAAGCAATGTTCGATGGGGTGTCAATTGAAGACTTGTTTCCGTATAACTATTGTGTTAGTTATTACAGGTTATTAATAGATTTTAAAAAATGTAGAGTTCTACATATATAATACCGCCTTAATTATAGAGAACTAAATCGAACTATACGATAGTGCACTCTACGGAAATGTAAGCTCACATGTTGATTTTATTATAAATTTAATATTATTTGATATAATGTATTTTAATTGTTAGTTTTATTAACAATTCAAATAAATTTCTTTTTCTGTAATAAATTCTTTTTCATAGATTATATTTTAATTAATTTACAGTTATATTTCTATTGGATTGCATAAAATATTATACGTACTTTAAACGTAAATGTTAGCGAAATTAATCGTTGAAATACAGTACCTATAATAATTTGTATAAATATATACAAACGTCGCGGTAATGACACAAAGGGGTCTGGTAGAGTTTCGGTCGTGGTGCCTGACCGGGTAAACATTTTGATCCGACAATAAAGAGAAGCCCTATTGACCAGGTGATTATATCTGGCCTCTTTTTAATATTGTATACATTTGTACGTCTACATACCTATATTGTAACGTGTAACCGATCTAAATTATGTTATAAATTTGCAATGATCAAGTAACATTTAATGTAATACCTACTACTTATCTTCCTTCACCTTTTTTTTTATTTACCTTCCATGTATGACCGATCTAAATTGTGCCGAATTTGTTCCGATATTAATCGCATATAATTTATTATCGTACATGTCTGTTAAAACGACATTCTTTAATACGAATTATCTCACGACGATTATTATTTACCAGTTTATATTAAACTCACTGACATATACGACTAATTATACACAGTCTGTTTACATGAGATTAATAATAGTTTTATTTTGGGATGACCCCAGAAACGGTGATCTGATCCCATATCGAGCGGAATCCATACTAAGATGGTCAGACAACTAATAAAGTACACATATAAATCTCTAAATACACGCTTATAAAGCTGATTCAACATCCAGAAGAAACGCTCGTACCCATCACACAAGTTTTGTCGAACGAGAAAAGTAAACTAACAAATTCTGTTTAACAGTATAGATCACTATCACAGCACCAATAGACCAGTCAAACTAAAATTACATTACATTATTCTCTTCTGTTTTCATCTGCTTTGTATAACACACTCTGCAAGGATTCCTAAGGTGTTGTAGCACTGGTTATTTCATAGCTGAGCTTAGAGTCCTTCGATATCCTTATCTGGGTATTACTAACTATTGACAGTATGCGTGTCAGTCTTTGAAAGATAAATACATACTTAGATAAAAAATACACTTAGGTAAAGGCATAAGTAGCGATGTAAATGTGTTCATTATTACGCTACGTCGCCTTTTTATAGGGTAGGCAGAGAGCATTGAGGGCCATATACGTATAGATATATTTCTATCCTTTTAGACTTTGCGTTCTTTTTCTACATCCATCACTCTCTTTAGTGACTTATGGGGTTTCAGAAGCTTCTGATACCCCATCCTCTAGTATCTAACCTATTTGGTTAACATGGATTCAAATATAAGTTAATTGATTCAACTATATTTTCGAGATATATTCACGTAATGAGTGCCCTTTGCCAGGATTTACAATCCGATTTATTTATGTGATATTATAATTAAGGATTTAAAATTATCTTAAATTAATAATAAAAAAAGTATTGATAAATATACGTATAAGATTGTCTTTATATATCCATTTTGTTTATTAGCCGGTTGGTAATATTAATACAGACTGCAGACGGCAGACGGCCCTGTGTCATGTTCCAACATATAGGTAGGTATATGTTACATATTATTCAAAAGATAAATGAACGATAAGAAGTGTAATACACACAAAATAATTGTTTCATAACAGGTGAAAGGAAGGTCTGGTCACACTCCTCTGCCTATCATTTGGGGAAATACAGGCGTCATGTGATATTAGTTCTTCACTTTTGACCATAGTATGACCTGACCCTACCTCAATAAAAATCCTTCACTTTAACACGACAATTGTCTGAGTCGCCTTTGCATCGCCGTGAGAACAGACTAATTGTGGTCGAACCTTGGAAATATAAAATATGTGTAATATTTTTATATAATACCTACATAGGTACAATCATCATCATCATGTACTCTTTTTATCCTTCCACTGTTAGACACGGGTCTCTTACGGGATGAGGAATGTCCGGGCAGCAAACCACCACGCGGACCGACTACGGGTTGGCAGACTTCACGCACCTTACATAATATTTGAATATGTTCATATGTATCGTACATATGGTAAAATTTTTTCTTGTGTTGAGGTGGTAAGTACCGGAAATATGATATAAACCGAGAGATCCGTCAAAAGATGGCACTACAATGAAACATACGTACACCTACATGAAATTTCTTACATTAACAGATTTACAACCAAGTAACTAAGGATTTTAGATTTTAAGATCCCGTAAGGTTTGCTATCTGAAGGAGCATTTCTTGTAACATGTATTATTTAATAATAAGCATTTATAACAATAGAAAAAAACGCCATCACACCAATGATCTCTTTAACATGAGTCCACTCTTGAGCTTAGAAAAAATTTAATAAATTGTTCAATTGACCTATTTTATAATCTTTGATAACAAACTATCACTTAAAGTTAATAATAAAAACACATAAGATATAATAAAACAAACCTGTACGAGCTATATTGGTCAGCGCCGGTCGTTTTGTGTTTGCTTCTAAAATTATAATTTTCCTCACATGTTTTAACAGCAGAAACGCATCTCATTTTCTTATGTTGCATTGATATACAATAATAATAAGATACTATTGTCACTGGCTTAATATTTTTGAAAATCCCATAGTGGCCGACTCGCTGACCGAACCCAGTACCTGTAGCCCAGTAGTCGCAAGTGGAGAAGTAACACGAAAAGCCAAAGCTTTCTCGTACCTATTTGCCAAATAATTCGCAGCGCCAATCACACCTGTACACACGCCATGTAACGCCGTGCTGTCACCGAATCAAAACAGTTGACACGCGACCTTGGCCGACAATTAACTAAAATTTAATAACAGGGCGACTACACACGTTTCTCAGCCTTCGCGTTAAAAAAATAGGAGGCTATTAGAGCTATCAAGGCTTTGCAGACCGCGTAGCGTTTTTCGAAAGTTAATAACACGTTTTTCTATTGACAAATCACAAGGGTTTATAACTGTGTTTGATAATTACGGTTGTTGTTGAATGTACGGTAATTCTGTCCAGTTTGGCGTAGGTTTGAAAAGTAGACTTAAAGGAATTTGCATAATGACCTTTATTTTATTGGTGGTGTTATGATTAACACAGCAAATTTCTTTATACTCAGGGAGGACATTTCGGAACTAAGTTGATTAGGTCGTCTCTATGAAATAAGTAATTAAATGAGAGACAAGCAGGAACATAGTAAGAGACAGGGGCATTACAAGTACCTACTGTAGATAAATGTTAGGATAGAAGAGCCTACACAGAAGAGATAAATGAGTAATTGATACATTGAATCACATATCTTTTGTGCTGTCTGTATTTGTAATCAGCAAATATTTAAAAAGTAAAGCTATTGCATAATTGTAAGCACGTGTATCAGTGGATCTTATGCTAAATATTCACTTAACAAACCTTTGGGGAGATTTGGTATCAAATTCCCAACGAGACGAGAAGGAAGGAGGGATTAGACGGGAGCGGCCGCATAGTTTGTCAAACCGTAATTAATAAACTAGTCAGTCTTCGCTAGTGTTGCCATATTACAGAGATGTGAAGGACTACCCTAGTTACGGGGAGAAATTAATCTTGCACTGAAAATCTGTATCTGGAAGTAAGTAATTTGATAATCTTATATTGGTTAAATATTATTAGATACTTTCATTATGCTATCATAAAATTTGCGCTCTTTATGTACGTTAAGATTTATAATATTAAATTAAAATATATATATATATTGATTCAATTCGATGGTTTGTTGTGCATGTGGTATTCTTGTTTGATGTGATGGGCACATGCGTTTAGACTAGAAGCTTTTCGGTCTAGATCCTAGGGTTACAATTCATATGGACTGGACTATTCGATACATACGATAAAATTAAAATCGAACTATAGCTATACACATACACATTTAAGCAAATGTAATATTTTAACAGACGTATATATTCTCATAATTTTAACAAAAATGCACAAAATTATTTTCTAATTAAGAACAATTAATGCCTTTATGTTGATGGTATCTTTTAATATTGAAAATACATTGCTACGGCATATGGGTAATAGTCCACCATTTTCCACCCTCGCGAGCGGAGAACCTACTGCCTATAAACTAAGCTCGCGCCCCCGGGCATGTCTGCTGAATAACTGTTGAAATAATCGCACGCTATATTACTTTATCTGGTATTTACATCGGTTGTTATCCTCTAGCGATTATAACGCTCTTTAAGGGACCAGTTACGATTTAAAATGATAAGTTTGAAATGTAAATAAAGTCCTGAAATTCGGAAACTAAAAAATCAATTTTAGCAGAACGTCTGCATGAATGGAATATTACGGAATTAAAGTGGACTTTTGGGTAAAGCTTTTGAGAATCCTAGGCTGTTTTAATATATTAAGGTTATTGTTGAAATTATTAATGAAAAATATTTGAGATATGAAATGATGGTTGACAGTAAAACTTGATTATAATTATTTTTGAGAGGAAATCCTTGTACTCTAATAGAACGATCGAGGATTAATATTGATGCTTTTTGCTAGATGATACAAAATATTCAAATATTTTTTAAAAATTCATTTTAATGTTTAACTTTTTCCTGTTTTGATGCGATCAAACACGAAACAAAGGGCTGACAAGTATTTAGTCGATTTAATTAAAAATTTATATGTTTATTCGGTAAATTTTAATATACCCTGTTATGTTTATGTGACAGATCTCAATCAGCCCTATCTGTACTTTCGTTTTCCGACTGTGAAGTGAGTATAATTAACATTGGACAAATTGTACAAAGTCGCCGGTTTGCCCGCGGCGCAGCGTCTTAAAGGAGCCTGTGTGGAGCGGTAGCATGAATTATATTAAGATTATTAACGCAAATTAACTTGTTTAAACATTTACATTATAAGTCGAGATGATGAAGTGAAATATTATTATTATTACGTAAATATTTCGCTAATAATGTCTGTTTTGATTGTCAAAAAATATAATTTTTCAGTTGCGAGTTATCGTACGTGAACACGTGTAGAAGTTATGGAATTTTTATGTACACTCTAAGGGGAGCAATAGAAGGGTTGCTTATGAAGATGATTGCTGATGGAACGGTCGTTGATGATGATGTTAAAACAACCGCTATTCCCCAAAACAGATCCTCTTTTTCATGTTACTTCGTTATGAGTTACCAGTTCTACTTTTGTTGAGTTTATTTATTAGGAAGCCAGCAGTGTCTAAAACCGGTAAGAAGAGATTGACGAATATAGAAGAAATAAGTCTGGTCTGTAAGTATAGATATACTTGGCAATGCGCTCTCAGCTTACACCTTACAATTGATTTGACCTTGTTATGATAAAATTATCAAATTTTTGAAGTGTTACTGTAGTTAAATGAATGTGTATGTAAAGATGAAGATATTAGTCATGTACTAGGTAAACGATGCCGGCTGTGAAATGAGCCGTAAGTAATTATAATACTTGGAAAACTGAAGAAAACGCCGCTTGGAGCGCGCCGGGGGGCTCGCTTTAATCTCTCTTGTCGCTTGCAAACTGTACAAACGCTCCTCTTAGTTGGAATAGCTAATGATTCTCTTAATCTGCTTAAAAATTCTCAAAGGAGTCAAATGTTCGTTGAAGGAAAGATAAATTTGTTCTTGCCCCAGCCCCGCCGGCGGTTTGAATTTTTCTCTTGTTTTTATTTGTTCTGGTTCGTATGGATTTTTTATAACTTTATACAACTACAGCAGTAGTCTAGCAGTTTCTACTTCATTAGTTAGGGGTTAAAATTGTGGCGCGTACATCTATCAAAAATTATTTTCGTTTTTAATTGAACAAGTAGATAAGTGTTAACCCAATGGTTTGAATTTATGTCTAACAATGGAGGGTCTGGGGTTCGAATACCTGCGAGCACGTGTGCCTATATGAAGGTAAGTAGGTACATATTTGAGGCGTAATGTTACTTGCTGTAACTATGAACGCGTTCCAGCTAGTCAGTGACGACTTACCTAAAGTGACGATATACGTAATTTGGATACAAGAGCTGAACATCGAGCTCAGTGGCATACTATACGAGAAGTCTATCCACCAATGGACGAAATAGACGTATAATGATGTGTGTGCTGACGTGAAGCCTTAAGCATTGTGACATCCGTGTTCAATAGTGCAATAATTAAAGGTTCACGATGAAGATTATGTATAGGGAAGTAAAAAAGTCCTAACGAGATTGAAATAAATGAATGATCTGTAAATTAACTCAGCGACGAACTCTCATAGTTTCATTGTTATAATGGGGTATTAATAATTCAACAAATGGTTTCAAATCAGAGATTTTATATAACATATAACATACATACTTACGTACGTCAGTTCATTCTGCACTCTCGTTAGGATTAAAACGTGATTTGAATCTAGACGTTGTGCAGACTGGACCAGATCGACTTACACTTGTGTTATTGGTTGGTGAGGTGCCAAGCTTTAGATTTTTAAAGTTCGCTCAAAGTCGTACTAACCCTGGTATAGAGCAGTTTCCAGTTGCGCGGGGACGTCTATTCGCATTGCTGTTCCAAAACGAAGAGTGTAACGGTTTCGATGAATATATTATTTTTGTAAAAACAAAGTAACATTTCACCTGTAAAAAACGTGATATTTCACCTGTAAAAAAACGTAACATCTCACCTGTAATCCCCTAAGAGATAGGCAAGGAGCGTAGCACACTCCCACGTTTCTGCTACGTTTACAATCTACTATAAAATAGGTGGTGAGCCTATTATATTAGTAATTTTCAATGTTAAGTTGTATATTGTTCAGATTTTTTTTTTATATGGTTATGGGTACGAATATGGGTCTCCTCTCATAATGAGAGAGTTAAGCAGTCGTTTTCGCACGCACGCAACACGCAGTTTTCGGGTTTGCCTGTGTGAATACCAATTAATAAAAAAAAATTTAAGTTTTTTCTGCTGAAGAAAATTGGCGCTGACGACCACATCGTCTATTGAAAATATAGTGTTATAACTGTAATTCGATAATAGTTAATTAACTTTTAATTTGTCTGAATTAACTATACCAATGAACAATCTTTTCTCCTTGGATTATTCTACAGTTAAATTGTTTTTAGTAGGTAACAAAAAATATGTTGCTTAAATGATTAAATTAAATTTATCAGTTGTTTATAAATATTTACCAAGCTGTGAACTGAAAATATGAGATAATTTCTTCTAACGGATTCTTGCTCCAACGTTTGTCGATGCTTTATAGATACGGTCAGCTCATTCCTACTATAGCTTGTCTATTCAATAACCCATGTCCATTGATTTTGATGTACATGGTTTGGAAATTTCATGAATTAGTTCAAACTATGTACCTACAAACATTCACTGTTATGCCCATAATTTATTAAGGAAAGCAAAAACGAAGTGTAGTTATCAAGCACCGTCCAGACAAATATTTTTCGCTTCCACTACTAACTTTAAAATAACCATAAATTCTCGCCTATTAAATGTAATCTTGACATGACCTTTGTTGAAATATCAAGCTTCCAACAGTATGTTCTATTTTACTTTATATTCATTGTTAAATTTCACGTAATACCGAAGTAATCGCTCCCATCACCCTTGACAAAGGAAAATAATACATGTAAATCCTGTTTCATTGATGTAACTATGTAAAAATCTCGTTGGCTTTGGTCGCGTTTCGCGCGCTTTTCGCTTTATCGCGCTCTATATTGTCTTTGATCATAGCACTTGAATTATTCAACACTGAGCCGCCTGTCATGGGCTGTTCAATTTGAATAAGGGTGTGGGTGTCATGTCTAAATGTGAATATGGGAAGAATACGATCTTATTGCGTTTGCATATGTTTACTAAATACTAGTTTTTAGATGTTATTTTAATTTTTAGTACTTCTAGCCAGTATCTATTTCACGATGCTATTAAGTGGTATTGTCGTGAAAAAAAATTGTCTCTGATATCAATTATGGCGCTTATGGTATTTTTTTCGTTTTTCTTTTATTTCATTGTTCTGTTCATGTTTCACGTAAAAGGTAGTCTGATCTGAGGTCTTTCATTGATGCGTTTTTTCTTTCAAAAGCATACTGTCTCAGTTCTCTGCATAACACCTACTTTTCATTAATTCCACAGCTTTGATTCTATTTCAAAATAAACGTACTTAAAAGGTCTGTTTTAACAATTTAAATAAATCAGATTTGAAATCTTACAGTAATTGACAGACTATGACCAAATGAAACCGGTCTAAAAGAGATTCAAATACATATTTATAGGCCCCTACATATGACCCAACAAGCAGAAAAGCTGACAAATTTACATTCGCAACAGGGTTTTCACTTGTCACATTACTGCCCGGAAAGCATTCGGATGCAAAATTCACCGCACCGTTTGAGACAGCCCTGACAAGCGGAAGTGATGTTTTTGACGTGTGCAGTATCTATGTTGGTACATGTCGTTCTTTTTTCAAATTTAACGGCGTCCCGGTGTGATATGAAGCTTGAGAGGTGCTGACAGACAGAAGAGAACAACGTTGCTCGACTGTCTTATGACGTCACAGTCCCATCATGTCGCTGTCTTATGACTTCACTTGGTGCTTGTAGTACTCGGTATAAAAGGATGTTTACATGTTCTATACAATTATAATATTTACGGTTTCCTATGCTGCTTCTCTTCAATCTATCGGCAGAACTTCAGCAAGTTATAAATTGTTGACGTTCAGAAAAGAAAATGTGATTTGATTTTGTATAAATATATTATTTTCTAATTTTGAATTAACGACTTAAGCCCAATGAGTTGTTAAAAAAACATTGGATGAAATAAATCACAGGAAAAATAAGGACAGATCTTTTGAGATCCTACATTCAGAAAGGGGTAAGCTGAAGTAGGAAAAGATAAAAATTAAGAAGTTTATTGTTTCTTTTTACATTTATAAAATTACGCATATATTTTCGGAAAGGATAGTAGGGTGTGTGTTCATCAGTTACGTTTACGTCCCATGGAATAAGTAGTAAGCCTGTAGAAACGTTTTAAAGAATGTGCTAAATGTGCTAAGAAAAGATTATTCATTCCTATACTCACCTTAAAAACTCACTGTTGCAGTATTGGTTAGTAGGTACTAAGTATCTCTGCACAACAGATAACCGTTTTCAGAACGCAGACCATTAGAAGTAGTGGCGTCTATTAGAAGCTTATGTTCAATAGTGGACTTCTAGAAACTGATGGATGATTAGACGTATTTCGGCTGTTTGATTACATATCCTTTTGCGTAATAATTAAAACCCTTACAATTATCATAACTGCCAGCCTATTTCAGCCCACCGAGTTTGATCTTCAGCTCTTTGCATCCAACCGTTGCCAGCCACTTTGCGTATATTGTCACTTCACCTAACTGGAGCGCGTCCTATGCTAGGTCAATAAATTTAACAACGCAAATTTTTATACTTTTTCCTGACAAAGTTGTGGTTATACTTTACCCTTCCACAGATACATTGTCGCTGGAGCAAATGCAACATTAAAGCCATCAAAACCCCATGCGTGAGGCGTGAAGCGTGAAGCCCGAGTGGCAGCGCATGGTGTTACACGCCATTGATCCCACCCCACCACGTGTCGTTTTATGGTTATCTGAATTTTATTGGCTTTTGCTCTCACTGGCTGGTTTTTTAGGACATTTGGATCTGGTGTTCACCAATTTGTTTATTAGGTTCTATCATATTTTTTTGTCGTTTTGGTTGAGTTGGTTTTGTTCCTGTAAGGAGAACTATGTATATGCTAAAGAATTGAAGAATTGGTGATATCGTTCACAGATGTCAATACGACTCAATTTAAATAATTCAAAATAGTTTTCATCATACTTAAGGATTTTGAACATATCATATAGGTATCTACCTATATTTATAGAAATATTAGAAAACGCAATTCGAACACATAATATGCTGACCCATTAGATTCAGTTATTAAATTGTTTTACAAAACACAACCAACGATCCAAACCACATGCACAAATATCTAAGTATGTGTACACGTTACATAGCGGCCCCTATCAGAATGGTCGATAATTCGTTCAAATAAAAACCAGCCCGGACCCGTCATGGACCATCATAGCGATGCTATCTCTAATCACGCGCCGCCGTGACAGATCGCGACTGATACCAACATAACAAAGGACTACAATTTCACGTCAGATTTGACAGGTGATTCTTTTTTCTATTTCTTTTTTGTTCTTTTTCTCCGGTATTCCAGCCAGTCGCGTTAACGGCCAGCAATGAAATTAACGCTAAACAGGTGTATAGAATTTTTCAATTGCTGTATATTGTATGATTGTTTTATGTCTTAAACTCCAATCGTAATAATATAAGATCGCTGTAAAATAATACATTACGTCTTAGGGTATAATTATTACCTGTTTGCAGTTTCTCCTGTTAGTCTACAAGTTATAACTAAAAAAATATACTTTTTACTTTCAGTTTACATAAAGAAGATGGTACTGAGAATTGATGAATATTAAATGCGCACCTCACGTCTGTAAGGACAAACATATTTGACACTCGGAGCTCACTGTATACCCTGCCGAGGGACCCGGCGCGGCGGCGTGATGGTGTAGGTAATAATGCTGTTATTAGATCGTCACGCCAGGTCCCCTTATGGGGTAAACAGAGCGCATCAGATGCTAAATAAATTTTTATATATTCATGACTCTTACCACACACGGACCTACATACCGTAAATTATTATTATCAGTTTATACTGATAATAATAATTTACGCCAGGTCCCTCACGGGGTAGGCTATCTAACATAGATACAAGACAATAAACCACGTCACAACTCCACCAAAGCGAAAACGAATATGATACCGGGCACAGCGAGGAATGTCCGATCGCCACTCTAATTATAGTACACTTACAAATAACCTACATTTAAAATCCTTACAATAACATGGCTGTTTACATGATAGCTAGGGGCGGGGGT
>DWME01005101.1:0-15368 GCA_018244795.1 Parelbella ahira ahira | reverse complement strand
GGTGTGATTACTCTATGCAGTATCACCCCGTGTATAAGAGGGGATGCTACATGTATTAGAGAACACTTCTGGTTTTTGTTGTCGCTACCCTTCGTAATAAAAATAAAGCAAAACAAAAAAGACAACAGATACATCATATTTGATAAACGGTTTAAAAACGACCGCTTAATTAAATTTCGTATCATCGGGCTCAATCTGCACGTCTCTATCGCACATCTACATCTCTGGTCCCAGACAGAAGAAGGATCCGTCCGGATATACAAACAGAATATCTGGGAGATTTATTGTGTCCGATTAGATAACGAACAAATAACTGGAATAGTTTTGAGTTACAGTCGGTTTCGAACCCGGGCGCTGGCGCCTACCGCCCGCCGCGGCCGCCCGCGGGACACCGGCGACCGGCCCGCACCAAATAAAAATACGCAGCGCACCGGATCCACGTCACCCAGCGAGATGTAATGGTGGGTAATGGGTGTAGCTGGTATAATACCAGCCACATGTCCACGCGTGTTCACTGTTTTATCAAGTAGGTATACAAAAGGCCATCACATCCCAAAGTGAGTCCGATGCTTTGATAACCAGAAGGCTGATAAATTATATAAAAACATAAATATGTTTAAGTTTACTTTTGTAACACCCAGATTTAGAACAAATATCTGCTTGTGGTCCTCACACAAGTGTTTGTCCTGGTTGAAATTTGAATGCATGACCTAGGCTCAACAGTTAGGTTCTCTAATGACAAAACTAATCGGACATTTAAATACTAAATATGTAATTGATACAATAACTGAGACATAATTACAAAACACTAAAAAGATATCAAAGCAAAGAGAATATTTATATAAACGAGATATCGGATATCTGAGAAAAAATAAACATTTTCAAATTAATTTACATACATGTACCTGTTATAATGTGATTTCTTAAATTATACCTAGCTGCTGATAAAAAAATTATGTACATCCACATAAATTATAAAAATTAATAGCCAGTTATTAATCAACGTGCTTAATTATTTTTTAACAATAATTAAGAAATAGAGAATCAGGCAAAAAACAATTATTTTTGAATCAACCTTCCAAATAGTAGGTCCCTTAATAATTTTCCATCTGTTAGTCATTCGACAGTTAAAGCATTGCTCATATTGTTGTATTCAAAATGTCACTGTGATTAAAAATTCGATAAATTATTAAAAAATACTGGAGTACTGCGACTCAGAACGCATTAACGACTTCAAAACAAACTGTGTGTTAACGTTATAAACCATGAGTCGTACACATTCATTCGACACAATTAAAACACTTCCGCGCGAGCGGCCGAGAGAGAGACGGTGACAGCGAGCGATAAAACTTTAAAAAAGTGCCATCTGATTTGTACGGAACGAGCTATGCTAACAGATTTTTTGTTTTAGTAGCAATCTGACCAAAACACCGTGTAATGTTTAGTAGGTAAACGCGAATGATAGGCTCTATTTAAAGGTAAACATATCGAAAATTTATCGTTTCGAAAGAATGCATTAAAAAGGACGTTGATTTAACAAACAACTACAAATAATATTATTACTATCATATCATTATCCCCCTCAAAAACTGAATGTGCCTCTTCTACGTATCTATCACTCAAAACTTTCCATTTAAACGTAATTTTGAAAAGAGCAGCGAGAGAAAAATAAACATCTAAACAGAATTTGTGCGTAGATATCGACGTTAAATTACGCCGTGCGCACGAAACGCGAAGTGCCGAAGAACAGTTTCTCTTGGTGGTGGACGCGTAATGAAAACAAACGACATGAGGTGCACTCGCGTCCCATAAAAAATTAAATTCACCGCCGCGCCGGGAATAGACGCGATGTTCAATTTAATATTTCAAACAGTTTTTGTAGAGCGCGTATTCGTGATACATACATAGGTACATAGGTGGTGGGGTGTAAGCGACGTGCCGGTCACGAGTGTACAGTGAAGTTACGATCGTTAACAATCTATGTAATATTCGGTGGTGATATTCAGACATTAAATATTCAGGGTTTTTGATACATTTCCTAATTTTTATTTCCTTTTGTGCAAATAGTAGAAAACGAGTAGACTATATGTGAATACTGGCTGGCAAACCATCCGATTGCTTATATTCTAGTCGGTAGAAGAGTAAATAGGTAGAGTATGAAATGTAGCATTGATACACGGACACCTTTAGAAATGTAGAGAACGTCTCGAGTAAAGATACATAAAGTCCGTTAAGTATCCGAATGTTGCTCAAAATGGAATATAATTTACAACGTCGCCTAATGGAAGGCGCGCATTAAACTCGCCCTAAAACGTTTAGCGTATTAATAGAATATAGGGAAAGTGGCCAGGTGGCGCTCGCGAGGTAATTGCTTAATAGCACGACACTCCTGCTAAGATCAGATGCTGTAAGGGACGAGCGAAATAAATGCCTAAAAATGTATTTTATGACACTCGCCAGTAAATTACACGATGATTGATACTAGGGTAACGGGAAGAATGAAAATAAACGTGAAGAAAATTAAAGTTATGGGAAGCATAATTAAAAATAAAATCTTCACCATCATCATCCGCCTCTATATGTCCACTGCTGGACATAGGCCTCCCCTAATCTCCAGTACTCCTTCCGGTCCTGGGCCTTCCGCATCCAGCAGTTAAAAATAACAAGTAATCAATTTTAAACAAATTCTAGAGTTTAAAAAATGCAATTGTGGCGTTAAAGGTTAGTCCTTCCGATACCCTAAGCAAATGGTGGTCCTTGTGATTCGTACCCCCGTAAAATATTTGAAAATTACAACCCCTTTGATCAAGCGAACTCGAAAACAAATTAAAAAGCATAAAACACAACCCGGCGCTCACCTTGTTTAACCCTTCGCAATACAATTACTTCGGTGAATTAACCCTATGTGCGCCCTCGCTGGGCTTTTAGACCGTCCCGTGAGCATTCGCAAATCCCCCGTTAGTAAATTATGATGGATTGCGCTCCGGTGACGGACGAATATTTCGTGTTATTCTGGTTATATTGGGAACAGTTTGAGTGATTAAATGAATGTAAAAGATGAAGTGAATAACATTCTGTTCGTGTATGTCTAACTCATTAAGTTCTAAATAATGTATTTTAGATGTGTAGATATAAAAAAAAACTAATGTTTCATCCTGATTGATCATTGTCGTTTGTGAGATATAAGGACGCATGCTTATTCTATGATAACCTACTCTTGAAAATTAGTTTAATTTTAAATTTAATACATTACTCTAAATTAATTTAAATTGATCGCTCTCTATCAATTTCTAACAACTCATAATATGTATATTAGATATACGCCTTTGAAGTATTAATGAGCGTCTGTTGTAGCATTGATCAGTGACTCCAACTACTACTTTGGGGTTGTCTATTCGATTCCTATCCAGGACAAATATTTGTGTGATGAATACGAGTATTTGTATTGCTGCTTATTTATCTTTTGAAGCATGCATTTAGACATTCATATAAGTAGTCTGTCAGATGTTTGGTTATCACAATATCAGCTCTGGTTAGTTGATACTCGTAACTCAGACGACCGTGTTTCAGGTGTGCGAATGATTTCTACATGACACTTATAGATTATTATTATGTCAGTTATAAACAGTTCACTGCCTCGTTGGTCGAATGGTTGCGAGCGCAACTGCAGATCGGGAGGTCTTGGGTTTAAGTCCCGGGTCGGGTACTTACTATAGGATTTTTCTAATTTAGATTTTCTAGTAGTAACTCGGAGTCTGGAAGTGTGCCCGGTGCATGGCAATAGGCTCACCACCTATTCCATGGGGCTTAAACGTTTCTGTTCTGTTTTTTTTTAAGTCGGTTATAAATTGAAAAATTTTGTTCAGTAATTACGTAGAACACAGACGCGGACATTTTTTTGTAAAAATCAACAAAACTGTAAACATCTAGACAGGACCATGTCCTCGAATATAGTTTATTTTTAATTTCAGGATGTAGATGGTGGGAAAATGATATCCTTCCGACGTTACCATAATTTCGAATAAGAGCCCTTAAGACGGTCCCGCTCTCCCTCGGGACAGCGACAGCAGACAATTTGATATAAGCACAGGGTCAGCAAAACGAAAGTTATATAATAAAATCTAAACAGTATTGAAATGTATATTTTTACATGAATAATTTATTTTAAAACTGCTGTATTTTTTATAGTTTCCCTAGCGCTTCGTAAAATAAATACATGTGATATTAATTTCTTATGACAATTAAAATTATCGATGTAACTATCAAATGTAATTACGAAACACAATAATTTATTTTTATTTCAAAATGGTCGGTAGAGGCACTGTCCTATCCTGCTAACCACCAGTGTCGGCAATGTCGCACTCTTGTTTCAAGGTGAAATAGATTAATAAACTTAAATGTTACCGAAAACTTTCCAAATAAATTATTTTACAGGCATTTAACGCATCATAAGAACACCATTATTATTTGTTTTTACAATAAAAATACCATTTTTATGATAATATTACTTTTACCAATAGAGATTCGCTCCAACCCTACTAAACGCGCGGCACCATTTCGTGTTTTGACTCCGCTGTTTCCCACTTATAAATCACACGCCTAATGTATCGAAATGACGCACCGGCGCGCAAGTGTAACACCACCCTAAAACACTATCAATGCAAATGCGACTCTATTCTATGCGGCACAGATAATAAATTACTATGTTTGAATAATAGAAGAGGATGAGAGTATCAGTGGTGTACAGGATGAGTGTAAGCGAATGTAAGCCGTAGTACGTGTAAGTGAGGAACGTTTTGCAGTGAAATATCTGAAAATAATCGGGGTTTGATACAGCGGGAGTATGGTACTGCGAAATAAATTTATATTTTCATATCAAAAACAACGTTTGGCATCTTATGTGCTTGTAATAAGACTTAAAATTGTATACACTTTGATTTACCAGCTGTAGGTACATTCCAAAAGATCTGTAATCCACATGAAAGCTTTCGGATTAGTGTTTGATGACATCATTATTTCTGAAATGACGATCGTGTTGCGATTTTCTGCGCCCTTAAGGGAACAGAGGGGTAGGCGGTGTGTTTTTTTTTCCATTTTCTATTACATTTTGATTTATCGTACGGATAGCAATACGGTAATATGAGATCGTGTTTTGCTAAATGTAACTGAAGTGCAGAATATTTAGAACGGGTAGTTTTGTTTAGTGAAACCAATTAATATTATTTTAAACACTTACAACACTACTTTAGATCTTTCAGGCGAAAATTCTAACGAAATATAGAAAATATTTTTTCAATATACGTATAATATAGGTAGGTATATCCGCAGAAGGTAAAGGCAAAACAGTGGTGGCAAAAATTAGGAAGACGCTACAAACTAATTCCAAAACGTCGAATTTCGTTTCCGGTTTCTGCATTTTTAGTGGTTAAATACTTAGGCTGTAAACCAACAACAGCCGACAGGCAAAATAAAGCCGTACTGAAAAGGCATTATTGTACTCCGCAAAATAAACATATTTTCTTTCTTTATTTCTACTATGAATGCTATCCAACGCGGAACAAACCTAAACAACTACACAATCATATTCTAATAACCATTTTGAAATGTGCCAAATCGTTAAAATCGCATGGGACGTCCATCTCCTATTCTTTTCAATGGTATAATCAAATTACCGCACGCCATTATAATCCTTATTCCTATAATATTAAAGGTGTAATTGGATATGAAGTTTTTAAATTATGTCTATTCCTCCCTTGTTTCAATTTTCCAGATCAGCGGTCCCTGTCGGTCCGAGATTGGGACGCCGAAGTATTAACGTAAGTAGAAATACTGCAGATGTCGGCGAAGTCACGGCGGCGTAGTGTGAATCGAATATATGTAACTAACGGGACAATGTCATTTGGATTTGAGCATGACAAAATAATTAATGAAATTAAAGGGATTTGCTAGGTTATTATGATATTGCTAACCCAGGTCCCTTACTGGGTAGACAGAATAATTCTTTAATACGAGTATATTGTAGTTATTATATCGTCACGCCAGGTTCCTTAAGCGGTAGGCAGAGCGACGAGTGTCAAATATCCTTACAGATCCGATGTGCTTTTTCTACATTCAACATTCTTTAATACACGCTCGACGGTTTTGGAGACTTTGACTGCCTTATCAGCGAGTATCTGCCATATTTGGTAATAATAGGTAACTTTAGATATATGTTTAAATGATGAATTTATAGAGACCTCTAGAGATCCAAATAATACTCAATTTTGTTAATAATATAATTTTTCGACTCTTTTTCATCATTCCACTATTGGAATGTGGGTATCCTCTCATAATGAGAGCGTTAAAGACAGTCTGCCACGCTAGCCAGATTTTTTTATTATAAATTCTAAGGTGTGCAGGTTTCTTCACGATGTTTTTTATTCACCGTCAGCAATTGATACTTAAACTTAAAGCAGTTTTGTTAATAAAAAATATATTATCCTGATTATTAGATTGACCGACCAATTATGATATTTAGAATAGACAATAGGTATTAGTATGCAATATATACATATGTATATATTACATTATTTTTGTAGCAGTCTGTTTCCGAAGTTGAAGTCTCAACGCTGCATTATTAAGCGGCTGCTCGGGGGAGCGGGCAATCCCAGTTCCCGCGGGAGACGTAACACGAGATACGACAAATAGATAAATTTGTACACTAATGT
The DNA here is from genome assembly GCA_018244795.1 of Parelbella ahira ahira. Taxonomy (NCBI): domain Eukaryota; kingdom Metazoa; phylum Arthropoda; class Insecta; order Lepidoptera; family Hesperiidae; genus Parelbella; species Parelbella ahira. The sequence goes on along the minus strand of DWME01005101.1, from coordinate 8,661 downwards.
ATCAACGTTCTGTTCCCGTGTCCCCGATCTGTGTCCCTCGTCTCCCATTTGGTGCGGATACGTCGAAGGCAACATCCCAAAATCCGTGAGAAATTCTTCTCAGAGAAGCGTCGATTATTACCATAATATATTTTCGTGCAAGTTTTTATGATTATATTTGGTAACGTTTTATCTATATTCAAGAGTATGGTCTACAAATAAATATAAACAAGCGTCAATAAAAAAAACAGTAACATTTATATGCGCACTGTACCTATACAGTTAAAGTTTACATAGGTAAGTGTGTTCTTTAAAAACACACAAACACACACTATCAGCCTGTCATAGTCCACTGCTGGACATAGGCCTTTCCAATGGCACGCCACTGAGTATACGTAAAAACACGTACCTACCTATTGTAAAACAAAACCAACAATAAAATGTAGGTGTATCTGCCTTACACTATGAATATCTACTGCGGAATATATCGTACAACTTATGGAATACGAGTTAAAACGCAATCAAGTATCAGCTTTCATCGTTACGACGTAAAATACTTATCACTATTCCGATCGCATCATCGCTTGCTTTTATGTACTTTATTTGAACGCTATGTATGTATTCACAACGGAGTATTGCGCATTTTGTAAACGTCGACGATAAAATATGTGGTATATAAGAGGGACACCGGCCATTAGTTATCCATTAACGACTAAATATTTCTTTACTTACCTCGCGTCGGCATTATCGGCACGATCTGGAGATGGTCGTCTTAGTGGGCAGTGGGTATGTAAATAAACGGGACACGGCAATGTACGTACGCTTGTGGCGATGGAGAATCATTCGTTCTTTCCGGCAACGATGTATGATCACGACGCGATACTCGCAATGCCAGATATATTCGGTGCCGTCTTAATCGATTGCGATTCTTATCGATCACATTCGATACGGCGATGTGATGCTATGACGATTTGTATTTACATTTCATCGATAATCAAATTCTAAAAGAGACGTAAGAGATACTACGTAATCGTATTCCTATTCTCTTATTAAAACACACGCTTTATTAACATCTGTGTCTTATCACATTTATTGAGCCTTGAAGTTTCGTTTTATTGCGAGTGTTAAATGAACCCGTCTAAAGGACACGTAGGTATTATGTAACGGAGTATTTTCGAAATGAAAACGTGTTCTTTACAGTTTTTTTCTCTCACTGTCATTTCGTGTATCGTGGTCGTCAAGAACGAATGTTCTCCAGGAGCCTTATCTCCGATCGCCACATCGACACTGAAGGCTGTACGAAGGCTCAGTTAGCTACACGCGCTGTGACGGGCGCGAGGAAAAGCTCGAGTTTCGCCATCTTACCTGGAAAGATAAAAACGGATACGTTACAACGACGATCGAGTTGAACAGATAAGATTTTTTCCCATCCGAGTGAACGCAGTGAGTGCTCCACGTTGGCATGTGAATTTGTTTTACCGTCAGTAGGACATGTTACAAGTTAAACTAATACTCATATGAATGTTATAATATGAACAGGAATGGTTATATTGGTTGAATAAATAAGAAATTTTCAAATTTGAATGCCATGAATAAATCTTAAAGTCGTTATTTATGATTTAGAATTCAATAATAAAGCACTTAAAGGAAATGATAGACGTTTCTTAGAGCTAACGTATCCTCATCAGACGAGGAATAACCAGTAAAACAATGCTAACAACCATTCGAAAAACTTTCAATTTTTAAATATTTTTATTCTTTCATTCAGTTTACTTAATTTACTTGTGTACTGCATGGAAAGAAGTGGTTTATGGGAATGAATTTAAATTAAATAATGTAAGTAGTAGTTTATTTTGAGGTCCTTAATTAAAATACAGCTTTATCACCGGGTTAATGGCTGCAGGTACTCATATATGTATGTCTGTGGGATATTGCGATTTTTTTAAACCTTTCTAAGCTTTCACTTCGTTAATTATAATTATTATTATCGTTGGCACGACATCGGTTGTATCTTGAAATGTTAAACAACACATTTAGTCATTATATCAAATAAATATTCTGTTTTTCGATTCATTGTATTGACATGTCACTATATTGGTGGAGAAAATTAAATTCAAGAAACTTGTCCGGATTTCTTGCGATTGTTAAAAAAATAATATTTTCGTATGAAGTAGCGATATACTTGTGGCTAGACATATTAAAGCGATTGTACCCACATAAATAAAATCAACAGTCGGCGGTGCTCGACAGCCGATGATCCATGATACCGCGTCACCGCGCAGTCACCGCTCTCGAGAATGAGAGAAAAAAAAAACTAGTCGAAACACTACTCCCGGGAAGGCAGCGCATAAATATATCAAATCGAAAACAATAGGAGACATCGAGATATCGCATCACACGCCGCGACCCACGGACATATTTCAAAAATGGAGATACGAAAAAAAAAAACACGAGCCACGAGTGAAAAAAAGACGATAAACCGAACGTCGAAAAAAATACGTGATGGGCATTAATTAAAACGGACCCACGACCAGGAATCCAGAAAAACAAAGAACTTAAACAAACCTTCGCAGTGGGAGCCCCCGCAATGATCATCATCTCACATTTTTAATCATCGGACATAAAAGCGAGGACGCCAATCGAAAATCAACCTTGAGCGTGTCATCCGAGAGGTGCATCTGAAACGATCGAATCGATAAAGAGCTGTTAAAGAATATTTTTTGGTTGGTTTGTCACCGTTGTTTTAATGGTATTACGCATTGAGGAAGGGTTATCTTGCGGATCCGATCTCCGGTGCCAGGTACGGACCAAGATTGATTGGGCACGACCCGACATTTTTATGCCCACAATCTCGGGTGTCGTCGACTCGGTTGTTAAGGAATAGGTTATTAAATTAGAAGTATCGATCAACCAAACAAATACTATTAACGCTGCCACGGGCTCCGATGTAGATCAACGTTTCAAACGTGATACGTCTCGTCCATTTTTGTTTTATTCTGAGTTTGTTGTAAGAGTCGAATTTAATGTGACTTTGAATGTCATCGAGATTGTCATGGGGATGTCATTATGATTTTAAGAGTTAATATTTTAGAATGTTTTGTACGGCTTACATTTTTATCCATAGGTTCACTCAGGCCAAGTGTATAGTTTTATTTTTATTTTTGTAAAGGACAGCTCAAATACCAAAGGGACATGGTCACGAAGTTCTTGGATAAAGTATGTAATGACTTGTCTCACCTCTTGTTTATAAGGCGCTGACTTGAATTTATTGATTTTTTCTTGCTAGAAAAATGTCTAGTAGTTGTTATGTAAGACTTGTAGGTGAAAAGTAATATCTGTATTTATTCCGTACATTCGCCGACGTTTTTAGCAATCACACCATCTGGTCATATCAGACATATCTATGGCTGCAATTGAGGGATCCTGTGCAATATGCAACGTTACACGAAACGTGCGAACAATTTACCATAGGTACAAGTAAATCGAAACAAACCAGCGCTAGTATCAGCAAGAAGAGTTGTACTTAGATGATGACAAAAACTTGATACAAAACTCGAGCGCAACGCACACAATGCTTGTCAACACAGCGCCATTGTGTGACACGAGGGGACTGTGACAGACGGCTGGACAAAAGAACAACACCGTTTAGCGGTTCTTGGGGTGTATGAATATATTGTGAATTCGTTGTTAGAGGCTTTTTATAGAGTGCCTTTACGGTTTTTGTGCGATCCCCGCGCAATAATTGCCGCCGTTAAACGAGTGGGCGTTTTGTTTGATTTGATATTTTCTCTTAGGGTTATTAACTAATAATTTTTTTTTGCATTTTATTAATATTATTAAATTGAGATATTAAAAAAAACTCTTTTCAAAAACCGTTTTGGTATCAATGATTCTAAATTTTCTTTTAAATATTTTGTTGGTCTAATCGTTGCAATCTGCTGCACGAGAGCTTTACCCCTTCGAGGAAATAAAGGCGTTATGTTATTTAGGTTCCTGTTAAATGCCTTTAGAAACGAAAAAAATAACACTAAACAGAAGCTAGTTTTCTGGATATTTGTCAATAGTATCGATAAGTGTAATTCAAAAGTTGTTGCTGTTCCACTAACACTTTTCCGATGTCTTTTTAACATTCATTGACATTACTCGTAGACATCAAACTCTACATTGATAATATTGATGGATCGACCACTGATATCAATAGCGACACATCTCTCCTTACGGAAAACAACCAGCTGCTCATCACAGTCCAAAGTGCGCTCTAGCACTTAATAAACAACAAAACACACGAACAAACACAGAATCGAGATAATCTGATACCAGATTCCATCTGGATTACTCCACAATACTATATTACATTACCGTGTACTGCGTGTAGAAAAACACGAAGGAAAAAGACCAAATGGCGTCGCATGGACGGAACAATAGTCAAAAGAGATTTAAGACGAGATTTGGATTCAAAAGCCCTCATTGTTTCTGCGAGGCTTTTATAAAATTGAAGTCTTGACTGAACTCGATTTTAGGGGGGTTGGTCTGTACTTACAGCGATTCCTCCTGTCACTATTCAATTTACTGACAAAGTTAAATCTATCTAAGCTTTTTCATTAATGGTACGTAACATTGTGTACCTAAATTAGAAGTAATTATGCGTTATATCTGTTGAACATCGCAAATATCAAATTACATCATCACCTTTTAGCAATGTATTAGGTATATGAAGCATGTGTCAATGGTCAAGCGAATAGAAACAATTGATTAATTTTCGGAATGAACGTATATTAGCTTATTAACATCTTCTCTCTTACAAATTGGGAGTTTTAAAACGCTAATCGCTACCCGCTATCACTGAGGATCTAACTACGCACCCCTTAACGTACTTATAAAGCGCTTTTGGCAGTCGGCGTTCTTTGTGCGAGGCTTGAAAAGGCGTGTGATCGCAATACCGAGTAATGCCTGTTTTTTGTTGCATGTGCGTTTTTTTCTCGCATGTGCGATAAAAAGGCGGCGCTCGAAGCTGTTTAAACTATGCACCTCTTTCGTTTGATTCGATGTGCTTTGTTTAAGACGATGTTCCTTACGAATTAAATTTTCATTATACGTTAGACACAATGTTTATTACATCAATCTTTATGCGATAAAATCTGGTCTTGACGTCGACAAACAATAAAGCAAAACATAGAAACAATTCAAAATCAACAATTGACAGCATATCCGTGCCGCCGAGTTCGATTTTCCGATCGACGGCGCTCGTAACGAGACACCGCTGGTCCGCGCGAAGAGCCCACGTTGAAATCCAATCGATCGGAACGCGTGGAGCCCTTCAAAATATGATGTTACTCGTTTGTGCGTTAGCGAATATGAGCGATAGCGGGTTAGATAAATGCACGAGACAAAGGTCGGTGCGGACAAAGCGCCGCTTAATCAAGATATCAGTACATGGTGTAAGTGATGAACTTAAGCGAGTTGGCAAAAGGTTTCATACAGTTCGTTGTTTAACTAAACGCGATGTATTCCAACTTCATAAACATCTGGCATGATGTACACAGGAGGTATTTTCAAACCTTCAAACTTCAAGCACCTTATATACCTTACCACTAGGTCATTATTTAAAATTCCGTTTGAAAACTTTGTCGAAATTTAATTAATTTCGTGGTCATGTCCTTATCGCCTGATAAGAAATAATATTGACACAAAATATGTCGATTTCCAACTGTTGTTTCGAGGTGGTAAGCAAGTATAAATATCTTAATATCAAAACAACAATATCTATCTATAACAGAATTAAAATACCAAAAAAGGAATGCCTACCGAACATTTGGGACATAAGAACATATTTCACCTATACATACACACCTACATATGACTTGGAATATTTTTAAAGCGCTCATGTTATGCCCGCTCGCGCTCTAGACATGCGTCACTCGTAGCGCGATGCGCCGGCGCAGGATTAGTCCAACGCAGCGGAGCGCACGCGCGCACCAGACCTGATGTAATGCCGCCGGCGCCGGCCTCTTTCATGCCAGGCTTCCTTCCACGACACTTTCGAGTCGATATTACAGAGGACCTCCACAGTCCTGACCAGCGTCGCATATTATTATTATACTATCATGTCAGGCCCCCTACGAGGTATGCAGAATGCCAAATGCCAAGTGCCAAATATATATCTATAGATATTAGATATGTAAAAACCTGACGTTCTTCTTCTAGATAAATCAGTTGCATAATTATACGGAACGTAAAAAAATACAGATGGCAATCGACTATACCATTTGTTGATTTATCCTTTTTCTTGGAGTGTTTTACTAATAAGTACACGGTACCAGTCAATATCACATATTTCTCGTTGTCTCTAGCGATACAATCGCATCGATCGCATAGAAATTTCTGATCGATATTTTAATGATTTGTAACCATGAGTTTATGACATAAAAATGTTGGACAGCCCTCTGTTTATAAATTTTCGGAAAAATATTAGTCAGCGAAAAAAGAGCTTTACACCACTATATTGCTGCTGTTTACGAATGTGAATGGTCCGATTGAATAAGAATGCGTATTAGTACATCTGATGCAATAACTGTAACTACAAGCTGTATGGACACATGTTCAAACCTAAACGAACCATTGGCAGAACTATGAAAAATCAAGTACCTACAAGAGTTGAAGTAGCGAAACACGTAATGAAATAAACTCGAAACGACCGACATTCTCCAATGCAATTTAGATAAGGTATATCTGCAGTGGTACATTAACAGTGATCATTATTGCCCGGCTGCAATGTAAGCACCTAGCGGGCGCACGGCGGTGCGTAGGTGATGGCCTCAGAAACGATTAGACTTGGAGAAACAAGAAATTGGATACGTTTACTGTCCAATCTATGAGCGAGGGCGTAAATACTCGATAAGCAAACAAACAATAAATTACATGTATTCCACGAAGCGTTTAAGAGTTTTACACATTGCCCATGCATGCTTTCTATTTTTGCAATTAATCCAAACTATATTAATTCCGCTGTTTACTGGGTTCATAGACCACGAAAGTAAGGAGTAGGTACTTAATGGTTTTCTTTATAAAATAACTATCGCTTAGATGTAGGTACTTAAAAAGTGAAACGTTCTTGATATCCTTGTAAAAGTTTTTCCTATACCTATAATGGCGTTACGATAGATAGTTCTAATATCGACAGACTCGATACAACCAGAAGAAAAACGACTTTTAAAAGGTTGCACTCCTTGGAGTTTTCTAGAATATTCGCTAATGTTTGTGCAGTCTGCCAACACGGAATACTATGGTCTTAATCCTTTTCATTCGGAAAGAAGGCTCGTGTCCAACAGTATAACGATAGAGGGATCGACGACGACGATGTGCCAGTATGACGTTCATGAAACGAATCTTGCAATCGAATATAAAATGACCACGGACGATGCGTAAGTCGCTTTCGGTAATGAATATAAATCGTTACGTTATGCGTTTAAGGACATCTGCGAATCTCAAAATTGATTTTCACATTTGCATACATACCGTCCGGTACGTATGGGGAACGATACGAGGCACTTTATCGATCGCCGGTTTTATCTTTAGGTCTTTATTTTTATTCGAAATGGGACAGTAACGCGGAGCGCGGACTATGAATTGCTATTTAAACCGTTGTACCGACAGTAATGTTGTCGGTGTCCATAACGCCGTGTCATACGCTTACGGTAGTGGGTATCTACCCAATAAAAACCGATGGAGCTTGACGCAGAGGCTTCGTGTCAGTAAAACGCAGGGGCTCGTACTTGACTAGTGCTGCAATAATGCTATCTAATTCTTTACGAAAGTGCGTTTTTAACATCGCTGAATATAAACAATTTAGGGACTTCAAATGTGTTTGTCATCGACACGCTAAGAAGAAGAACATCGGGTGTATTTGGTGTGATGATGAAGGAATACGTTGTAGGAGATCCTGACATACCCTAGAGTTGAACACAATGCTCCTTCAAGTGTGAAGTGTGCCAACCTACACTGGACAGTGATGCAGATTTTGGTGTCAATCTTTATTTTAAGAGGCGACTAGATCCCAAGGGTGGCATGATAAAGTATTTTGCAGACGATGAGAAGGGGAGTTTTGTAAAAAAATTTACAATTTTGATAACAATCAGGAAATGGATAAGCGAAGGTTGTATTGCTTACGTTAAGTCTACTCCAAATTTTTTTTCTTGGATGGGATTTTTTTACTGCTAATTGAAATAATATTTTTTTAATTTTTGAGATTGAGTTTTTAACATTCTTTCAACCTTTATTGTGCAAATAAGCCGTTACATTGGCAGCTGTCATTTTTAATTTTTTGCAGTCTTAAAATCTACAAATGACAAGTGAATATAAACTGTAATGTGTTGCCTAGTTGTATCTACATATAAGATACCTAATCATTAAGGGATCTTTAGCGACATAATAACTGCCGGATTCCGAGTGTCGGCGATTATTCGATTAAGTATTGAGTCGGATAGTAATCTAATTAATAACAAGTGTAGATATTATCAATTGAATTTCGTCGAAAGCGAATATAAAATAAACGATGGAAATAACCTTATTAGCATTCAATGAGCGTTAATAAATATCGATTTTGAGGTTTGCCCTTTAAAACTTAATGGCATTGCAGTTTCGTCCTACAAGGGCTCCGATAATGAGTCGCATGGGCCGGTGCGT
>DWME01005100.1:0-15371 GCA_018244795.1 Parelbella ahira ahira | reverse complement strand
GTGACCAGGATTCGAACCTGGGTTACTACGGCCACAACGTAGGGTCCTAACCACTAGACGATCACGGCTACCAGAGCAGATAGTTGTACGAATGAAGTTTAGAATCACGAGGAAAATTGAGTGATAGCAATTTCAAAGCGAACGTTAAAAAACAAGCAGAACTGAGCTAACGAGCCATAACGTTAACCAATAAGCTACTTGTGCACTGTACACTTTCACGAGCGCACTTTGGTGTTCGCTATTTAAATGTTACGTATTTATTCCAATTGCATTTTTCCTCACGGATTTAAGGTAACGATGAGTACGTCATGATTTGTCAAAAGTCATGTATCATAATTTATTAAGGACTGCTTTTTTAGTAACGCCATGCCAGGTTCCTTACACAGTAGACAGACAGCACTAAATGCGAAATATTTCTACTACATTCATTATATGCATTAGTGTAACTTTATTCGAATATAGAGACTACGGTAGTACATAAAAATTCCGCCACTAAGAATGGCGGAAGGGATTGATATATTGATATAAAGAACGGAAACACCACAGCCATGACCATTTCTGCAGCAAAAAAGGCAGCACACGTCAAAAAGGGCAAAGTTGTAAATATTATTGGTCTCCTATACGCATCATAAACTCAACTTAAGTAATAGGTACTGTAAATTGCAGTATTCATCGTCGGCATTCAATAATGTTATATTGAAAATTTTAATGTAACTACAGCAAACGATGACGCTTTAGTAATCAGTACGACGTGCGGAACAAATAGACCATTATTCAGAGGCGTTCCAAAATGTTCTATGGCACGCGCGTCCCGTCGGTGTGCTCCGAAATATGCTCGCACTTTGTCGATGTCCATTTTCTCATTTTCGTTTCGTGCAACAATTGTTTTCACACTCAATGAATATCAAATTCGGAATTTAAACCTCTAGCATATGTAATATTTTCAATCATTTATTTTCCGTTTTACGCTTGCCATCAGCATATAAGTGACTTAATTTTAAAACATTTCTGAGAATATTAGCGAAACATATAAACAGGACAGGAAAATGGTACAAAGAAACAATAAAAAATATAATAATAAAAGACGTAGAAATAATTCAGAATCGTACCTCTGCGAGTATTTTATACGAATATTTTATAGTATCTTTTTGATTTTGTGCGTTGCTATAGAACTGTATCAACATAATATGCAAAAAACGTTAACATATCAATGTTATTACGCAATACATATATATATTTTAAGGGCATATAGATATTTGTACATCATATAAAACGTAAGCGCGAAAGGTTCTCTGGTCTGTCTGAAAGTACTTCTCTTTTTTTGGGCTAATCTCCCAAACTGCCCAACCGATTTTAACACGATTTTCTACTGGCAGTCAGAAAACTTTACACGAAGTAATTTAGGTGAGAATTGAGGAGAGAGGCGATCAAGCACGCAATTGAAACGGTGTTTATTGATTTCTTAAAATTACTACAGGTATTATATATTTATTCATGAGTACTACAAATACCATCATTATCATCAACATCATAGTCACCGTCAAAATCTACATAATCATTATCATCATAATCAACCCGAATTGGTATAGGTATATCTGGATTAGGCATAGTAAACATAGTAGGCACCGGCAATACAGGTAGACACTAGAACTGAAAGAAATAAAGGTAACGGCTAGGTACTCTAAAAAACTGATTTTTAAAAAAAATATCGCATTCCGAGTCAAACAAAGGGTCTAAAAATTTCTAACAACCGTCAAGCACATGAGAGGTCCTTAGAAACTTAGTAGTATTCATGAAAGAGGTGTGGCGTCAGTGAATAGCGTCCGAGTAATGTGACGTACGTTAGATCGATATTAAATATATATTACGCGCTATATGTTAAGGTCAAAAGTATTTCAAAAGTCTGACTGGCTGATGTAAATGAATTGTGGTCTGGCTTTACTTTGAGACGTTGCTATAGCTTTTAATATATTCAAAGACGAACGAAAAGGCTTTGGTTTGATTGGATTCCAAAAACTTGAAATGAAAGCCGACACAATTTTGCTAGGCGTATTTATGTAAGAATTGAATATACTCGTATATCACAGTTGTATATGGAATTTTCCTTTTAGTGTCTGTAATTTGCATCTATTAAAATAAAGTTTACATTCAATATAAATTAACATCAGTCTATATGATGTATAAGTTTTATTTATACAAATGTTGAATGAGTCAATCAGATCAGGTAGTACTTTCAACATCCCATTAATCTTTTTATCTTTGCATAAATGGACATATATTTACTCTTAGAATTAGATTTAATCTTGATAATTTTAAGAGTATAATTCAGAGAATGCCAAGCTGGCTAGAGTGGATTGGCCGAATCCACACATTTCAGGAAAATTGTATAGAACTCTCAGACTTTTCTTCATTATCATAGGTAATATAATAAATAGGTATATTGCACATTTAGAGCCAGGGATTAAATTTAAGAGCTACTCAGATGGAAGAAGAATTCCAAGCTCATCATCGCCATCAACATTATTAGCCTAATTCCGCCTGCTGCTGGACACAGACCTCTCTAATAGCATCATATCACTGAACTCGATATATGTATGTATATATACATCAGCTCGTCGTATACAGGCGCTTCCAGCCTCATAATAATAATGACTAGTTATTTAAAGAAAAGCCATCTCCCAATCCAAGCGCAAGATCCCAAAATAGGCAAATTTTTGCAGATTCTTCTTTTTTGTACAAATTCCATAAACAAAGCTACATTCACATCAAAAAAGCGCAAACTCTATGTTAATATAGAGAAATAGCTGAACATACAGTCCGGTGAAAAAGGGAAAATATTCCATTCAATTTATTTAGGAACAAACTGAAAACATTCCAGCGTTGAATTTCCATAGCTGTGATTCCATGCAAATGTGCGCTGTGTGAGCCGATTCGAAGATTCCAGTACACAGTCATTTGCATCGCTTGATTAATGTGAATGTGTTACGAATATCAAATATGTTTCATTACTTGAGCAATGGTAGATTAGACCAAAACTGAGGTATCCAAAACTTAGCTCATTTCTATGTACATTCATAAATATAATATAAATGAATATACTCTGTTTCCCTAATAATATTAAAATGAAAAAGAAATTTGTGGGCTATGCAAAGAACTCATACGTAAAAGAAGCTAGGGCATAATTTAATCATGTACAATGTACATACATATGTATATTCACATTCGCAAAAGCTTATTGGTAAATCTTTGGGATATACTACGTCACTCATATTCTTAATATATTATAATAAAAAAAAATATATTATATAGGAAACATACGTGCCGCTTACAAGTGACCGCTACCTTTTATAGACATCTTCAAAAAATTTACTATAAGACTGTAAGACTACGACTATTGAATTGATTGCCTAAGAGTCTACATTTGATAAATCCGTTTATATTGTTTGCTCCTACCCATATTAGATGCGCAATTGTGTAACAATAGTACTATAATAAAAAAAAAATGACAAGGCAAATTGAACAAGACGACGAACAGAACGGAAAATGATTAACAATTTTATTTATGGAGCACGGAATACCATTTCAACTTCGCATTCCATTCCGGACGTGTTTAAGTATTCTGTAAAGTTAATCTATATTGGAATCGCTACGGCACGCAAAGGAAAACATTCCATTTAACTCCATTGGCTGTTAAACTTACGGTCTTTCTGCGAATCGAATATCTGTAATAAGTTCGGAAACGAAAATTATTTGTGGCGTTTAATAACATTTACGTAATCGGTAATAATATTTATTCAATATTGCATAAGTTTTAAACTGAAAATGTTTATAGCATTATAAGGTAAAATGTATTGCTTAATGGTCGTTAAAATCGTATTTTCCCCGATGATTACATTCGTTACTCACAATATAACGTCACTAAATTGGTTTCACAATGATTAACCAAGAATGTAACTTGAATGTCTCGTATAATGTCGCGGTTACCAATTAAAGTTCATACTGATACTGAAGTACTTCTAAACATCACAAAAATCAAATGCAAAATAAATAATTTATTGAGATTAAAATTGACTGAAGTAATTTTATCAGATGCGGAGCCCCTAACCGATCTTAAATACTTTCGCGAACTTCACCGGCCCAACGATTGGTCCAAACTTTTAATTTACAAAGGTTCGAGAAAGTTCCACAAGATCAAAGTTTGACGCAACTCAAACATTTCCTCGATACTATAGAAATAGAAAATTAACGAGCAACAGAATTGTGAAACGGAAATTATTATTTTGAAACGGAAATATAGATACCGTGATCTTTGTTTAACAGTTGTCTGTGGAATTTGTTGGGGAAGTGGTGAGTGAAATTTTCTTAAGCTAAATTGATATTGAATTCTGAAATAAAACTGGAACAGTAACTCATTGGACCTAATAAAGCAAACTAACGGAATACAAAATTGAGGAGCTTTCAATTATACATCAAAACTTCCACTCATCATCATCTTACACCAGTGCATGGTTCAAGATGATGATGGTAGGCGTCCTACAACTCCTGGCATCCTTTATCCATCCAACATCTGATTTGCTTATACATACCTACTTACTTGAAAAGCCTCTACAGGAAGTAACTTCCTTTATTTCGTTGCATACATTATACAAATACAGACGAGAAGACGTAAATTATAATCCAGATACGAAATTATTATAGTATCAATTGCAAACTTTCACATAAATCTTATATCACACTCATCTTTGTTATCAATACTATGCTTAGGTACATATCTTCTACTATGACTGGACTCATTCTGACATAATATAGGAACTTTACTAATATTACTAAAAGTCCCTTCCTGCTGTCCAGTTAACAGTTAATAATAACACATTGACTAATCAACAACGAAGAACTACTGAGCTAATCAACGAGGAACCCCATTCCAGTCTTGCTTATTTCCTACTTTATTGCCATACATTTCCTATAATTACTGGTATCGTACAGTTCATGTCGTTTGCGCGTATTATTGAGATGACATGTAGTATTTTATGTTGATGTTACCTCTTTATTAATTGTGTTGGTTTTCAATTTATTGTCATGTAAGAATAACTGAGTGAATGAACGAACGAATAAACGAGGGAATGAAGGAATGAATACATAAGTAAATTTTAGAATTACTGCAATAGTCTGAGTTCATACGCCTTAGAACCTACGAATACTATAGTCATAGAACTTACTATAAAATTATGAATTCGAATACGATACTCGACTGCAATTACGTATAACATTACGAATATGAGAACGTCATATATTTAATATTACTAACTAAATGAGATTAACGCTCTCAAACCATACACTAAACTAATGTATACTAATTGTTAAACTCGATTTAATTATATTTCCATAAACTAGTTTGTTTAACAATTGAAATTATTGCTGACAATTTGAACAAACATTGCGTAACGAATTAATTAATTACCTTCCTTTTGTTGCACAGTTGGATGAAAAACACGTACAGCTTCTTCCAAATCCAATTAGTACATCGGAGGATTTATTAAATATAGCAGATAGAAATGTTATTCCGAGAGCTGAGCAAAAGCGTGAAAGTATTGTTGTTCAGTTTCTAATGCAATAAATATTTTATATCAATATGTCTGTTTATATTTTTGATACTTAATCATGAAAAGAATATGTTGGAAAAATGTGATTGTAAAACTATGTATTCTGCAATTACCTACATACATATAATATACAACAAGTGGTGGCAGCCTACAGACTATCCCTTATAAATGTCTTTCTTTCTGCTCAGTGTAGGTATACATACTTCAATTTAAAAAAAATGTATGATAATGCAACTGTATAATATTTAAAATCACCTGATGTTGTTCTCTTAACATTAATATGAAAATATTAAGAGAGAGTGAGAAATCTCTTAACGTTAAAATTAGTCATTAAGACATATAAACCAAAAAAAAAATATCAGAAGGTATTATAAATAAAAAAATATTTACGTAAAACCACTCCTGTATTTCCCAGAAGTAAAAGAAGAGTAAAAGAACCAACGCGTACTTGGTCAACGTTGGCAGCAGCGTGGCCAACAGCGTGGCCAGCAGCGAAACAAAAAGGGTTGATGATGCCGATGCGAGCAAAAGAATAATAATTTTCGTAGATCACGTCGCGCGTCTTTTAAGCGTCAAACTCTATGAAACTTAAATATCCGGCTCTACCGAGTAGAGTCGATCTAAATCCGAGCAAACCCACGATTAGCATTTCAATATCCGCACAAATGCCTACAGCCTGACAATAGGGCTAATCACGGCGCGGAATACGAGGCGCTTGGCTGAAATTCTAACATAAATATTATCCAACTTGCCTCAAGAATTGCTTTTTGATTCCCAGTCATATGTACATATATATTAGGTATTAATCGGCCCAGGTACATAGGAGAGGGTTGAGATAAAAGAAGCATATCAGGTACGTAAAGATATTGGATTCCCTCTGTCTACCCCTGATCCAAAATGTTATTATTATTCTTTATAGCGTCCGACATTAGGAATAATATAATTAAATTCTATGCTGCAAGGATCCTGGCGTAAGAGTAGGTATAATAGAAAATAACGATAAAATTCTCTAGACAAATATGCACCTAACATTCTTTCAACCATTAAAAGTTTATTATTCTTCAGTAAGAAAACAAAGGAGCGAGATCGTCATTTGTTATTCTTCAATTTGACGTTGTCAGTGTTGTTCTTTAAAATAAATGTTCACGAGATTGTTCTTTCATCTGAAAGAAGTGAGCATTATGTGTGATGTGCCGTTAATACCCGTGACACGAACGTTTACGTAAACGTTAACGTCGGTGTCACACGTACGTTAAATCTACTTGTACGTGTTGCAAGTGATACGAGCTTGTTTACGTTTCAACGTTTCGTAGTCTTCATTATTCTTGCAATCGTAGCCGTACCACTGAAATGTAATGTATGTATGCTAATAAAATAAGCAGTTTATGATTTGTGAAAAGCTATAACCGTGAATATCACTTGCGATAATGGTGAGGATAGATATCCTGGGAAATCCTTCACATCTGAGAGTTGCTCCAAGGCGTGTGAGGTCTGTCTATCGTACTTGGCGGGGTCGGGAAATGGCCTCATCGATTTTATCCTTCTCAGGAGAGCCGTGTTCAAAAATGGTTGGGTAACTTGATGGTGACGATCGGATATTTCTTTGTTTTTTGTTGAATCAATCCATGTGGCAGATAGGACTAACATTTAGAGTTTACTGTGAAACTAGACTACTTATTAATGCATTTTAGGTAGACTGTACTGTACTGTATTGAAAATATAAATGACAGATACAGGTATCCATACAAATTTGTCGCGACTATTTCACATTGAGGTCGATAGATTAAGGATTTTCCCTTGCTATACTTCTAGCACATTTCTTCCTTCGTCTTCGCCTCTTCTCCATTTCTTAAAGTAGAAAGATACAAAAATATACTATCAAAACGCGTTCTTAATTTGCATAAAGGAAATAAAACGTCTTAAAACCGTTGGAAAAAGCGAGTTCGGCGACTTGGAAGAAGATGAAAGATGTGTCAAAGCGTACCTCGCTGTAAATTATGTTTATACGGGGTGTGATATGAAAATTAGTTTGCATTGGGTCAAACGCTTTGCATCAGTGCCCGGGTGATACATCATTGCTGTCTTCCGTTTTTCCTGGACGAAAACTATGTTTTTCCCAGAGGAAAATATAATTAAAAATGCTTACAATTGAAACGTTTGTTGCTACAGAAATAAGATTCAAAAAAAATATTTTCTCACTAAGATAAAGCATAACATTCATTAGTACATCAATAATTATAATCATTGTCTGATGCTATGAAGTAGCGTACAAGTTAGCAACAATACAGCGAAAATTACCCCTGGGGTTGAAATGAATGTGACGTAGTTTCGTTTATTCGTAAGCTGCCGACTTTCTTATTGAATGATAGCGAGTGTCCTCGAGGAACAATAGGCTCGAACTCAAAGGTTCTTGTTACAAGAACGACGCAAGAGTGTCAATATCTCTTTATAAGTTGACGTAAATATCTTGACAATAATGTAAAGAGAGAACACGGATTGGTATAAGTGTAAATGTGTGTTGTGCGTGTGATCGCTTTTGTTGTGTGCGTGTCTCCTACAGATGACGCACACACGTGTGCATTAAACTACGCGTAAACTGTCATTGAAGCGAACATGTGGGCTTAAAAGTATTAAAAGGCTCAATATGTCACTTTATAAAAACTTGTATCATGAAATATGAGTTCAATGAATAATGAGTTCAATTTGTATGACGGTAAATATTTTCTGTTATGAAACAAAAATTTTAAATCATTTCAAAATAATTTCTAATAATAATACTAATATATTTCTTTTGAGGGCTTATAAAATACTACCATGTGAGACGTCATATTATTTTACTGTTCTTTTATTATGATAATGCATTTATTGATATGAATTGTATATTAGCATTAGGTATTTATAAATAATGTATTGACTTAACTAGCCTGAATGAATTTTATTTGTAAACTATTTATCAAATTGTAAACTTCAAAGGGTATTTTTGTATTATTTAATAACAAAATGTATTTTTTCTTAATGAAATCCACAGATGTAATTAAAAATGTCTAAGAATAAAACAACAAATATGAAAGGATTGGCATATTTGGCAGCCGGTGCTTTCTGCCTACCCTATAAGACGATATAATAATAATAATATTACATAATCGTAACATCACGCCTGTAAACCACAAAAGGGTAAGCAGAGGAAAGTAGTACACTCCCACTTTTCACTAGTTACATTTACGTCTCACAATAGAATAGATAAATAAAAACAAAGTGTTATCGTCCTACTACGTGATTACCTTTATTCAGTGAAATATTAAATAAGGGGCCGAATTTGATGTACAAAAAACAAAAATAAAGCGACTGGACGATAATATAAAAACAATTTAGATGTTAATAATAGTTCGCTGCTTAAAACTTGCAAACATGCAGACTCTCGGCGTCGAAAAATTGTTTAGGAAGCTTAGTTCGGTTTTTGCACGCAATTCATTCTTATTATACACAGTTTTTCGCTAACGTCAACGTGTTTTTATGTCTCGTTGGTCGTTTGGTTGCAACTGCGGCTACTGGTCAAAAGGTCTGGATGCAATCCCCGGATATGCTAAAGCATCAGTCGGGTTTTTAAGTTGAAATTTCCTATACTAGCACAGAGTTTGGTCCCACAGAGGTGGGAGTGTCCTCTGCCTATCCCTTCAGGGAAATATAGCCATAATGTTATTTTATATCATTGTAATTTTCACTCCTGAACTAAAAGTGTTAGATTATGTTCAAGTGTTGGAATTTTATTCGTAATTAGTGAAATTTTTACCTAACAATAAATAAGTCGAGTAGTAGACAACACTCCTACAATATAGTTTGCTTTTCCGCTCAATATCATTTCAATTCAGAGAAATTCGCTTAGTAGTTACAGACAATTGAATTTATTATCTGTTGAAACCTAATAGTATCAGTTAGTCCAGACGTAGACGGGATACAATATTTGAATAGCTTGCGTTATATTGACTTTTTCTTCAAAACTGACGTTTCAATTTTTTGTTTTTTAAACAAACTCTTTGTATGACCCACGATTGGGAATGACTAGCTTTTGCGGGAAGCCTAGATCAACCCAAGTGTCGGATATTATTAAACCACCTTTAAGACCTCCTTTATATGTTTCCTTGTCGTAGTATACCTCATTAACAATCCATTCTCGACCATCAAGCTTTTTACAGTACAATATAAGCCAAGGCTTTATTTCATACTGCTCAGATTTTGAAACTCGTTAGAGCCAATTCTTTTCGTTAAAAATCCTGAACAGCTGTACCAAATTAATCAAAATTCTATGAATGCTATTGAATTTCCACATAATAAATTTCCACGCAAAAGGTACCACTTTTAACCGGGAAAATGAAACAATGCTTTTGTTCTCGAAATCCGTACACAGATCGGGCTCGTATTTTGCATTGTTCTAAACGAATAAAAACTGCGCGGGAAATGCAGCGATGGCCTTTGTTTTATTATGTATCCGAACAGCAAAGCCGTTCTTTGGTAACGTTAATTGGATACGGTTATAAAGTGGACGTAGACATTCAGTGCATAGCCCTGGTTCTCTGTTTTATCACACAATAAAAGTAGTTTTATTTTCTGTACTGTACGTTCAACGCTGCTATACACAGGTGGCACTAGCTATCAACGTTCGTTTTTTTTTGAAATTGAAATTCGAATTCGGTTTTTTTTTTGCTATACGGGCTCTCGAAATCGATGACTAATCGAGATACAAAAATAATATTGTCTTTCATTTTATCAAATGATAAACAGACTAAAACGAATAGGTATGCCTTATTTATTTTATGGATTATTTTTCAAAGAAAATCGTTTGAACGTCAAATATGGCGGCATTATTCAGACTATTCGCGACATTTTTTATGATAATATGATGATAACAACCTCAGACGTGACATCTGATCGCTGAACTGGACAGTGATACAGAATTTCATTAATTTGGTATCAAAAGCTCATCATTGTTTTACAGATGCTATCATAATTAATACTAATGTTACATTCTAATGTTATAATTATCAACTTTATACAAACTTCGTATACCTACAACATATATGGCAGTTTTAAAACTCTAGTAAGAATTTTTAACAGTTTATTGAATCAGTGCTTCGCATCGACGGCGCTTAAAGCAGTTTCTAAGACTTCGACAAAAGCTTTTCTAACATTAATGAGTCAGATAATTCCCATAAGATATAGAGGAAAATGCTTTAGCGATTACTGGTTATTGAGCTATTAATATTACCGAAACTCCGCGGTCCAATAAATATAGGAAATAATTGGCCATAGATTTGTTGATCATTTTTAAAATAATTTGATTTTTCTTCAGAACAACGAACACATTGGTAACTTGTTTATTATTGGTAATGTCCACAGGTAGCGTTAACGATTGCTATATTCGAAAAATACGAGTATATTATTCCGTCCATTATCTTTTTGTAACAAAAACGCGCTTATGTAATACTAATTTTGATTTATGTCTGTGTATACTCGGGCCCCTTTGGATAGTAATTGAATTGTCATTTCAATTGCAAAATATTAATTAGAAACTTAAAAGACCTCGTAATTACTATTTCAAGAGGCATTAAGAGGTGGGGTCGACGTATTTGCAAGCGCGTTGTCTATAGCCGTCATTAGTGGACGCGAGTGTGCGGCTATGTTTGACATACGTATATATAATTATATATAGGTTCTTTCGCGTGAAAGCAAAGTAAATTATCGTTTATATCAGACGCTTTGCTGAAACTCTCGGCGCCCTGAGTGGTGCTCAGTCCGGTCGTTAGGACAAGTGAGAAAATCTCGGCGCAAGATATAAAGGACAAGTATGTCTACGCACGATTTGATACACACGACAGGGATTTAATTATTTTTTAGGTGACTTTTTTGTGTGTGCTAGGTATTCGCTTTGAGGTAAGTTATCGTTGGCAACATCGTACCGTATTTCTAATAGGACTCTAGACTTAGTACTTAACGATCAGAGCCTTGATCGGGTACTTCTACGCCTATAGACTACCAATCCTAAAAGCAAGTAATCTCACGAATGTAATTCCTGAAGGGTAGGCAGAGCAGTTTATTACACTCCCACATTTCACCAAATACGTTTACCTCAAATGGAGTAGGATGAGCCTATTACCATTCACCAGGGATAGATCCAGACACCGAGTAAAAACTCTAAATTAGAAAAACCCAATAGTACCTACCCGGTTCGAGATTTGAATCCAAGACCTCCCGATGGGCAGTGGCGCTGGCAACCACTCGACCAACGAGGCAGTCTCACAATCATATTTCGGAAATATTCTGCCTACCTCTTCGGTGACTATAAGCGTGATGTAACTTTTTCCTTATTATCGATTAATACCTTACTTTAATTATGTCTAATACTAGCCGTCTTTTTCGTGGTCGGTTGCGAAAGTTCCTGGGCGGCACCGGCCACTTATGACTGGTACCTATCCGTTTATTACTGTTAACACGTAATAAAACAATCACTGTGTTCCTTAACAACACACACACACACGTTTGCTCTAAACCAGCCCAATTTCATGTTCACTCTTTAATAGCACGATAAATACAAATTTGTATACATAGGAAAGTTAATTCAAACTGCTAATGATAAAGTAAACGTGTTCTGTTTGTTACGCTAAATTAAACGGGCCTTTTGTGTTCTCGCAGCATTGTTCTACACCTTGCGTTCTGATTCTTTTGTTCTCATTATCAAAACTTTGTTCTTATGTACAGACCATTGGCTACGTTTTCTGCTCTAATGAACTTAGAGAAACAAATTAGCTGCTATCTATTATTTTTAACTCTGTCACCAGTTGCTTGCAGTTTAGCTGTGATCCAAGGTGTGGGGTACACATGGAAGCGAATAAAGCTACGGATCGAATTTTTATACGCCATCATGATCAAGCCTCCAAAATGTCACTCCCGTGTTTGATTTGCACGTCTTCTCAAAATGGCAAGGCTATATACCTTTGACGAATATAGAGTTTTCTTCTTATGACATTTTCATGATGGTATAAACAGGCAGGTGAGCTTCCTGATGGCAGATACTCAGTTATTATAATCGTCCATGGGTTTCCCGTTTATCAGTAACAGGCAAGAGAATCTAATCTGGAATTAAGCGCCTTCAAAATTGAATAGCGTAAATACTAGTTCCCCAGAACTTTAAATTTTTCCCAGCTCTCCCCATTAGCCACGCTGCCAAACCCTTAGGTCTATAGGAATCCTTTATCGACAAATACCTATAAAATAACAAAAATAAAAATACCTAAATCCTTTGTAATCTCGCTTTACATCGTGCGAACCCATAAATTGAAGTTACAATTTAAATTGACGTCAATTAAGTTACGTTACGCGTTAAATCTTACGCGCCGGCGTGATTGCCGTCAATTACGGGGCGGCTTTGAGCACGTCGTTAACGGTGCAAATAGTTGAGCTTTCGTATGAATTATAAAATACACCCTCGAGCTGACACCGACGTGCCATCGACGTATTGATCTGGAATAGTGATGGTGTATTTATGCTAATACGATATGTTATCCGTTTATGGACAAGATATGTGTCAAATGTAAGGAGTTCCAAGCTTTATGATAGGTGCCTTAATCGACCTCTTCCGCCAGTGACGCATCCTGCTTGACTATTCTGGCGACAGTCTGGTCGTGGTATAGGACAATCTACCTAGGCATAGCTAAGCGTCTCGACCCCCGACGAGCATATCGTTCAAAGTGTGAAGACAGAAAGACTAGGATGAAATATTTGTAGTATGTCTTTTTACTGCAATCCTTGAAATCTTTTGGATGTCAAATTTTCTATAGATAATTCCACAGTACAGCCGCCAAAAATTCTACACAAACTCACATTTTCCCCATTATATTAATAAGTTGAGTAACTGTTGAGCGCTTCAATGTAATGACTTAAATTGGATTGGATTGTTTCAGAGCGAACTTCTTCTTTTTTATTATTCTTTCCGAAAAACGAGCCCCTTGCAGTTGATATGCTAGCTCTAATTAGTGCTCCCGAGTAACGTAACTAATTGGTTAAGTTATCAGTCTTAACCGTTGATTTGGATATGATTGGTTAAAAAGGTGAGTAGGTATATATTCCGTGTTTGGATGAAAAATATGGTTTACGCTTAAATACATATGTATATATATGTACATATTCAAATTCACCAACTCAGATATCAACATCAGATATCCGTGTGAAAGTTGTTCAATTAATGTATTATGTATTACATTTATGAATCTAACTTAGTACAATGTAGGTACTTATTCGTGAAACTAAGGACGAAAAATATTGTTGAAATGATAAAGCACTGTATACCCAGGATGTAAGGGACGCCCGGAGGGATGAGCGACTTTAGACATTATCATCATTTGCATACCACTCGCGAAAAATTTTTCGCAGGCCATTTTTTCCGTTTTCAGTAACATTTTTCGCGACGAAATAATTGAGTTAAATTGAATTAACTTTGTAAACATTTTATCAAAGTTTTCACACGAAATGTCCTAAAATAATAAAAACGTGTTTTTCTATGTTGAACATTGAGCAACAAGTGCTTATATGAAGCCGTTTGGCTTAAATTCACTTGGAGAAATGAGAATTATATGCTGTCACGTATAATACAACTTATAACCAGAGTATTGAACAGCTGCTGAAGTGAACTTGAACGTTGGAAAACCTAAAAGAATGATCGAAACAAGCATCTTAAGAGTTAAACTCGTTTGAAAAATATAAGAAACTGGAGCTTCTGAACATCATTATATCGACAAAAAATACAAAAGTACTTTCTGAACGATTTAAAAACAATGATATCTGGTTTCCAGTTAACTTTAGTCACACAATGAAATTAATTTTTTTTTTTATCTTTATAGTCAACGATTAGAGTAACCGGCATTTTCGTCGACTGCCAGTGAAAAACATAGGCAGTCATGAGGGCTGAAGACAGAAGTGAAAACTTAAAACTATATTTTGAATTTTCAAACTGATTTTACATAATAATAAAAATTAAAATTTTCTGTTCACGTACATCTTTATATGAATATTGCAAATATTTTAAAATAAAGGCTTTGTTTTCGAATTTTCTTTACATTCATTTTTTATAGGTATATAAAAATATTAGGTATGATATATTTTAGTACACACTGATGTACTAAAATGTTGTACTAATATGTATATCAACATAATGTTTTCGAAGTATTTCTAAATAATAATAAGTAGGTATTATTAGTCCATCACGCCAAGTTCTTTACGGGGTACACAGGGAGAACCAACTATATCTATCTGTATAGACCTGACGTGCTTCTTCTATACACGCTTATATTATCTGTATACCCCTTAAAGCCATCACAAATATAAAGGAACCATATATTAAGCAGTACAAAATGTTAATCCGACAAGTTTGATAGGCTCTATGAAGTCGAACCAAACTATGCGAAGCTCTAACCGCGGCCTTTGTGCAAGTAAACCGCCTTTACAAACTCAAGAGGCTACCAAGAAACACTTTCGTTTATTAATTTTCATCTGGAATGTTTAAACTGTTGTTTGTTTGTGTCTTGATAATCGAATGTTAGATATCGTAAGTGGGAAATTTTATACGTTAAACAAGGTTCTGCAGAGTATTATTTAACTGATTGAGTCGTTGATAAGCGAACCGCGTGAAATATATAGTATCACTAGCGGACCCGGCAGACATCGTCCTGCCCGGAAAAACAGTTTACAGTAAATATGTTAATTTCTAGTAGCGACTCA
>DWME01005099.1:0-15372 GCA_018244795.1 Parelbella ahira ahira | reverse complement strand
GGGGGAGGCCTATGTCCAGCAGTGGACTGAAATAGGCTGATGATGATGATGATGATGATGATATATCGTAGTGCTAGGTCCCTTACGGGGTAGGTAGGGATCACCGACTGTCAAATATATCTACCTATTCTTACATACCTGATTTATTTATCAGTCTCTTGATAATTTCTTAAATTAATCATCCATACGAAACACTAATCATATATGAATTACTACGATGTGATAACTGTTTTGACCTTCTAGTTGGACATACATATTCTAATTATAATCAAAGTGAAATGAAAAAAAAAACCAAATGAGTGTACTTGGAATCAACTAGCAATACATCGTTATGAAGATAGCGGTGCGACTATAACTTCTGATTATGTAAATATAGTGATGGCACTCATTATGTGAGGCCTATGTCCACCAGTGGACTGAGGTAGGCCGATGACGTGACGTGACATGACGCTAGACAAAAACAATATTTCTATAAAATCAATATCTACACACACAAGGATTGTTAGAAACGCCTTCTACGTAGCTATTCATTCACCCTTTCCAGTTTATAGAACCTAAAGAAAATTGTTTCAGCTTTTTAATATTGAAAAGAGTTTTGCATTACATGACAATGGCCAAGCCTTTTTCATGTGAAATTAAAAAAACATGAAACTACATATTTTAAAAAAACCTATTAAAATACTTAATAGAGTTACGAACATTTTAATGGCTTTTTAAGCAAATGGTATTCGAAAATAATTAAAGTGACATTTTTTAAATGACCAAAGTATGATTCTCGTAACAATAACCAAGTGTTATATCCAACCAGCATTTTACTCGTAAATGACACACCCAATATGTCTGTATATTTGTTATTTATTTACGGCTAAGCTGTTTTACAATATTATTGGATAACATTTGGTATCAAAATAGGTTGAAATCTGAGTGAGGACATAGACGATATTTAATTTTTTTTTATTATGTCGTATTTTTTCAAATCTAACTACTGCTTTCACAGAAAATAAATAATTAAAGTGATTAAAATTAATTATGAATAAGACATTTCTAGAAAGGTTTCTAAATTAGGTGTCTTGAAATTTCTTATCTGTACATGACTTTATTTGTGTACAAGTTTTTAAAGGCCATAAAATTACGTAATATAACTCAAAAGGGCACAAAGGCGTAACACCACGCCTTTGACCTCCGAAAGAGTAGTCAGGGTAATATATTAAGTACTCGTTACTTGTTTCCTATCGTACCATTACTTTTCACTAGTCGCTTTCTCTACTTATGGACTTCGAAATTATGTTCTTCTCGAAGGTACTTTAACATGAAACAAAGGCCGGTGGCAATTTGTTAAGTTTATCGAATAAGGAGAACCAATTTACGCAGAGAACGTTCTTAAAGCAGAAGCTATTTATAATTAATTTTCTCACTGAATGTACGTTAAAGTGAAATTACTAGGTAATGTGTTTAAATAACGGTAATTTGCAAAATTATTAAAACTATTAGATACAGACACAAATCTACTATAACTGATGATTTTAGACAATTTGCTATTGGAACTTACAAAACTACATTGAAACTAAATTATTTATTTACCGAACACATGCTCTATATCAAGATTTAATCCTTCAAAATCTATGACTTCTCTCAGAGAACCCAAACTATATATTACTGTAACAGCTTTCAGGATACGTTCCCAGCAGTAAATCTTATCTCACTGTACAACACAGAACGCTTAAATACATATCAGACTCTATGAAACAGATTTCAGTAGATTTAATGTTCTTAAATAAAGCACTGTCATTACGTATATGTACTACGTTACTGTACTTTCAATAATGATACGTATGTACATACGTACGTAGCAGGCACTGCAGTGTAAGTTAATTATATAGTCGAGTTAACGTATGGGTCTAGACCCCTACACCCTAGTCTAATCTCGTCGTAATTATGCCGTGAATTACGCGCTGATGCTGACGATATCATATTTAACAGGTCGATGCATACTCAGCTTAAGAATGTCGTTAAAATCTGTGATCGAATCAGGAATAGAACATTTGAACTTTAAACGTTTTAGACAACAATATGGAGAACTTTAAACGTTTCCAGGATGTTTTCCTTCGTTGTTACAAGAAGTGATATTTTTGATGGCAATTTTTGTATGGAAAAAATGAGTGACAGAATTTAAACCTAGCATCCTCCGAGTGGGAGGCAGAATTCTTATTCCATAGGCTATAGCTACATATAGCTCCAGCATATTAATACCGTAATGAAGATGATTCTATCCCTAGTACTAAATGAGGCTAAGAGTAGTACTAATGTTGGGACCTTTTGTGAGAAAATCGACAAATGGGTCTTTTTGTAGGGTGCTTTAAATTCCAAAACATAATGGATTATTTATGTTCTTTGTATGTTTGGAGAATCACTATCGCTTCCCTTGAAAATAATCTACATCCATATCTATATATACACAGATTCGAAACAGTCTTCATATAAAAATCAGTTGTGGTTGAAAATCGTGCCCACATTCCACGGCTCAGCGTCAGTCAGGATTCCTAACCACTAGACTGATAATAATTATAACTGACCCCAAGAAAGAATTTTGTCACACTCAATATTGTATCTTGATGTCAATGCTGGAGTGACCACTCCATATACTACCAATTATTATTATTTTTTTATATTTAGCCCAGTAAACAGGTAGACGGGTTACCAGATGTTCATTGGTCACCGTCACCTACGGACATTTGCAACACACGGGGAGTGTCATGCCAAATGCCATAAGCAACGCTACATTTTTGGCTTAGGGCAGTCACGTTTCCACCGTAACTCTGAACGACTAAATAAAATTTGATGGTTTTGGGAGGTTACTGGATGGAGCGTACTTTATCCTCAATGGCATTTAGATCATTTGTACCCATGGATATAACCGTGAGAGATTGCCATTTAACACAAGCATGACCATCAACCCTTTTAGTCGTTCCACTATCGGACACGGGTTTCCCTTTTTATTTAAAAGATATAAAGTCATAATTTACCACGTTTATAAGATAGGGGTTGGACTTCAGATTCCATAATAAACAATTAATACTACTGTTTTTCAAAAAGCCTAAAAAATTTTGGGGAAAAACGGTGATATCACGCTTCTCAGCATTCTTCATGTTTGTCTAAATTTTTGCAACATCAAAATCTTAATTTAATTCTACCCTTAGTGGGGAAATGAAGGTTTATCCAAAGTAAAAAGGTCTCCCTGATTATGTGCCCTAAAAGGCTAACGAACTTTTATTAACTCGTAACTTACTGCTGGGCGGCCATTAGACAGGCATTGATATTAAAATTCCTTGTACTCAACTTGAATAACATTAGGGCCTCATTCAGGGGAATTGAGCCGTAGAGCATGGAGAACGGATATAGACGGATTTATAGTATATGCCGTTACGTAAAAACACTCCGCGTAAAAAGCTATTACGATAATCTTACGCACAAATTTGTTCTGAATCTCCGTAAATTGCATTTTATGTGTTTTATACGGCGGTGTAATAGAAATGGGGAAATTTTCAAAAGAGGTTTCAAGTGTAAGCTAATGAAATACAGCTATGCTGTTTTTATTGTCATCCCAACTTCGACACATAAAATGTACAGTTTAATGTTTAACACGTAGTACATATTAGATATTGAAGTTAAGATAACAATGACAGGCTTTAGCAATGGACAAGAACCGATTATTGTCTAAATATAGGAATAGGATACCTTAGTTACGTTGTTTGAATAAAATGTTGTTGTTGATTATGTTTAGCAGTTAGCAGATTTATCTAGAGCAGCTTTAATTTTTCAAATGATTTTGGCCGAGAATAAATATTTCTCATTAAATAGACATTATTGTACGTCGGTCTCAGGCATGTACAGGGTTGGCAGAGAACACTGCGTGTCAAGTATCTTTATCCTCACTGACTTGAAAACCTCCTTCTACATAATTGTCACTTTCTTTATACACGAATGCTGATTCTGGATATTTATGTTTTGTATTATAAGAAGGCTATAAAGTTCGGACTCCAAATAACTAAAACAGATATTCTTCTTCTTCTGAGTTGTTTCTTCATTGCTGAAGGCTTTTTTTTAAAGTGTTTCGTAGCGGTGTGTGTTACCCTCATATACAACATTGATATTCACGTATAAGACCGATTTTCCGTCAATTAACTTGTTCTTTTTCTCTGATTCAGAGCGCGCAGTTGGCGGTGCTCTGGGCACTGCTGGTGGCGATTGTCGCCGGCAATGCGACTGTTGTACTGGCGTTGCTGCTAACCAAAACCAGGAAGAGTCGGATGAACTTCTTCATTATGCAATTAGCAATAGCTGGTAAGTTTTAAAGTCAATAGAGATTGTCAGTCCTGTTTCCTGTCCGAAAATAGCACTATTTGATGAATTTAGTATAAGTTTGCTTTCTGTGCAAAAAAAGGTAACTTCAAAGCAGAGATTCTCTCAATCTATAAGGATATTATTTTGATAAATTTTGTGTATGTAGAGATAATAAATTTATCGTAATTCTTGTGACTTGAAAGCCACCGCAAGTTTTAGCAAATTGAAATAAATCAAAAGGACAATAAATCCCTTGCTCTCCCAATTTTCTGCGTAAAGCCTGCAAGTTAATTAATTACTACAAATGTTTTGTGGTTAAATATCCGAGACAACGCTGTGATGTTCACTTTAGTATGGGAAAGTTCTAATATTTAATTGTAACGAATACTTGTATTTTATACTTGCCTATGTTGCCTGTATTGTTTCTCTTCCAGATTTATGGGTTGGCTTAATAAGCGTACTTCCCGATTTAATTCAAAGGATAACGATATCTTGGTTTGCGGGCTCAATAGCTTGTAAGCTTATGAAATATTTACAGGTAAGAATTAAGTAGAAAGTTAGTATACAAAATTTTGTTTATACAAGTTTTTCAAAAAATAATGAATAATAATGTAACCTATTGGGCTTTGTCCCTTTTCAAAGTAAGAGTAATTCAAAGAAAATTACTATGTAGTTCTTATCAAACGGAAACCAGCGAAGTTTATTAAGGAAAAGTTTTCACATTGATTATTTTTTTTATATTAATTTCATCATATCGTAACCTATTTAATTTCGTGTTATTTTTGGGGATCTGGGCTTAGGAATATTCGCGGCCTATAGTTCTTGGAATTTGTCACCCAATAATATAAAATTTAATTTATTTTTATTTGTTAGATGGGAATAAAATACCGTTTCGGCTGAATGAAGCGGAACAGTCCAAGGGAAACTGAAGTATTATCAGTTGTTCCTAATATAACAATATAATATGGATGTGACAATAATACTTTTTATAACAATATAACAATAATACTGATATTGTTAGCTTCAGCTCGCCAATATTTTTCTGTCTTTAGAACTTTTCAGAACTTTTATGACTTTGACTCAGAACTCAAAAGATTGCAGCGAGAATGCTTCCCCTGCATTCATTACGGAGCTAACGTATTGTTAGTACTTTTGCTATGGTAGAGACTAGAACTCAGGCGAATTACTTCAGGAAGTTTAAGAGCCAAGGGGTTGTTAAATTACATAGTGTGAGCTGAACGCAAAGAACATAGTTTTATTGCGCGCAAAACACAACCTTAAAACGCTACTGCAATAATAATAAATAGTAAAAAATATTTTTTTCGTCAAATAATTATGTATATCGGAGCAAAATTATTTTTCTCTGACTCTAATATAACTATATCTACTGTTTACTTGTTTATTAAAATGGCAACTTTATTTTATAATTCTCATTATTGTGAAAATTTTGTCACATTGCAAACGTGACGAAAACGGAAAAATGGACGTATCATTAGCACAAGACTTGAACCTTAAAGGAAAGAGGCGCTACCTTCCTTAAACAATGTGCCGCTCAGAGAATATCACGAAATTACGTTTACTGAAGGGAGAAACAGAATTGGTTTGTCACGAAAAAATACATACTTTGATGTAACAAAAAATAAACAAGGCTTCCATAAATATGTCTTCCCTCTATTAGTTGTATATTCCGTTTCCTATATTAGTAGTAGGTACCTAAGTATATGCAATAAGTAATGCTTTCCACTCGTAGGATTATTTTGGAACATCTGTACATACAATCATAATGTCCGGTAGTGATTGTGTACAAATGGATGATTTTATACTTTTCGATTCGAAATCTATAATAGAACAAGGGTAGGTCAAATTTAAAGAAGACTTTATGGCGCTTATTAAGAGAAAGCTATGTCCAATTATAGACTACGTAGTAAAACCTACGAGTACCTGGTTTTGTACTCCCTTTTCAGTACCTACTTTTTAATTCTGTTACAAAAAAATAGACCATTAAAATATTGAATAAGATTATTTTCAGAAATATTATTGTATATATTTCCGCCTGTTTACCCTACGGCTCTCTAGCCGAGAATAATTTATTTACTTGAATTAATACAATATTCATAATTCACTCTCTCGAAGCCTAGATACCACGTTATCCCCTTGTTTAAATCAGCCATAATTCTTCTTGTTTATTTATATTACTCTAACATCCAAATACGTAGCTTTATTCTACAGAAATCTCGTGCGAGCTTTCAGAACTAACTTAATATTGACCGAAGCTTTGCGCTTAAGCCTTGTGTTAGATTTCGTAATAGAATGGGTACAGAGTTCCGATATTATGGGAGCCATCCTTTTCATATCCCAGTAAGGAGCATAAGTCACTCCGGTTACTTCGAGAAACATTGAGCATACTGTACCATGCTGCTTCAGTGTATACGAATAGGAAGATATATACACTTAGAAAAATATACGAACTAAACACATTATCATATAATGCAATAATTTTTACACCGCAAGCAGTTTCCGACTTCAAAACCCGGGCGGTATCAATTCACCATATATCCATATAACGCAGTCATTTATATAAATAAATTAATAGTACGTATTATTCCAGGGTGTAGTAACGTATTCGTCGACGTACGTACTGGTGGCGCTCAGCGTCGACCGCTGCGATGCCATCACACACCCCATGAACTTCACTGGAAGCTGTAAGTCATAAAAACACGTGAACACTCCTTAATATCTTAAAAAGATGAATAATCTGGGATATATAAAGATGAATAATAATATGAATACTGATTTGTTTGTACTGTACTGACTTATTGAATCAAAGGTGCAAGCATTTTTTTCATAACTCATTTGATGCATTGAAGTACTATTGACCATGAAAATAAATATAAGAAAAAAATAATAATTCTTGAACTGGTAATATTGTCTATAAACGTCAATGTTTTTCTATACAGGGCGCCGCGCTCGTGCGCTCATAGTAGGCGCGTGGTTCGTCAGCTTCATGTTTTGTGTGCCTATGTTGTTTCTCTTCGACGAAGCGGATATTGAAGGTAAAAATTGTCACTTTGTGCATTACATTATAGGCAATTCAATTAATAAAGTTACTAAAACTGATTATAAACCTTAAGAATTCATGGTCATTATTATTATTATTATGTCCAGCAACGGACGACGACGACGGCCGGATAATGTTGATTATACTGTTATATAAAAACTCTCCTTCATACATTGTATTTTATTCAAATGCCAGGTACCCTTCAATGTTGGTCTAGTATCAACGAGACGCAATGGCGTATCTGGATGACGAGCGTGTTCGTGTCACTGTTCGTGGCGCCCGCGCTCACGATATCTGCGTGCTACGGCGTCATCGTTATCACGATACGACAGAAGAGTAGACGCGTGCTTGGCAAGCGAGCTGCTGCTACCAGGCAGTGTAAGTTAAATAGATAAAAAAAGTAACATCATGCCTCTAATCCTTGAAGTTGTACGCAGAGGAGTGTAGTACAGTCCCGCGCTTCACCAGTTACGTTTACATCCCACAATGGAACAGGTGGTGAGCCTATTGCCATACACTGGGTATAGGTCTGGACTCCAATCCACTACTAGAAATTTCTACTAGAAAATCTAAGTCAGAAAAATCCAATAGAACCTAACACGGCATTTAAATATACAGGTACAAATAATGATACATTACTTACAATTTATTCGTCATTATCATAGACAAGTTCAGATCCAGTGTATCTAATCAGCGTTAATCTTTTACGGACCATGAATACACTATGAATGGTCGGACTTGTTATCCCTTTGTAATGACACTTGCGGTAACAATATGCTACAACGTGGTTGTGATTAAAATAGGACAAAAGGCTTGTTCGGCAAGCAGTCACTGCTGCCGGGCAATATAAGTTTAATATATCAGTTACAAAATAAAAGACATATTACCTACAATTTATTTGAGTTTATCCAGGAAGAGGGCATCCATTGAGCGTTATCCGTGCGCGGTCCATGAATAAACTATGAATGGTCGGACTTGTTATCCTTCTTAGTAGCGCTTGAGGTAACAATATGCTACGACGTGATCGTGATTACGATTCGACAAAAGAACTAGCCTGTGAGCGCGCTCCGTGTACGTGATAGGAATTTTATATGTATTTCATTCGTAATATAAAACGTAGTATTATTTAACATACGTTATTTAAGTTTAATATTTTGGTTCATAGCCAGTAATGTTATCAATAGCGTTACAATATCTTCCATAAACTTACACTTATCGTGGCCATAGGGAGTCTCACTTGTAAAATACCGTTTGGCAGACTTCACACTCCTTAGAGATCATTATTTAGTGTTATCTCACTCACACATTCTTCTTCAGCATAACAGCAAATGATATTTTAACCTTTGATGCGTTTAATTTTGTACAACAGTGTCGGCTGGATTTGAACCCAGGACTATCTCCCTAGACTGTCAGTGCTTCAACAGTTAGTAACAATGATAACTTTGCATAACATCAATCATTTAGTTATCAGTTGATTTTCCTAGCGATTGGTTCAGCGATTTGTCCAGCGAACAGTTTCGCAAACGATCTAACGATCGATCAAGTGACTACTGTATACATATTCAGCATACTTATTGATAGTCATATAATTTAATTAGCTTACAAGAAGTCTAATTAAAATTTAACTTAGAAATGATGTAATAAACCTTATTCCGACTATATCTAAATTCGATGTCATATATAGGTTATAATGTTAATTATTTCGGTTAACATACGATAACATATTATTCTCTAAATAATTTGTAACATGCTACCTTTTCATATTAAAGTCACTGAACCGATATTATTTTGTATGGATATATTTGGGACCACGGGACAAAGGATACGGGCTACTTACAATTTTTACATACACCGAGAGAGTGTAATGAAGGATGAAAGATGAGGATAGTATGGAAATTATTTAAGGTTCTGTGCAAATATAATCATACATAACATTCGTTATGAAATAAAATAATCTGTAATTATTGAAGTTTTAATATATTTTATGACTTGTGTATTATTTTAATACTGTAATAATTAAATAATTGAATATTATTACAAACAACAAATAAACAATCCATATACCTATTTTATTCATTAATGACCTGTCAGTCTAGATTCCGCCTGGAATAACTATAAGTAACGTGTAGTTCCCGAAATATTACTTATTACAACAATATATTTACAGTTATTAGAGATTATTGATATTGTATATATTCAGGATGACACTCACTGTTTTGAAATGGTTATATTTATCTACATTACTCTCCCATGGGGCACCGTTCAGTCACTTCCTTTTTCCCGATTTTCACATTACTTTATTTGCACATATTGTATTCACACTATTATAGATATACAACTAACTCTAGATATGAGCATATGGCTGCAGTATTTAATGAGGCCTGAAAATACAAGCACATTAGTGCAGTATTAAATGAGGCGCAAATGATATGAGACAGCGTTTAGCGCACCCCGAGGTTAGGGTGTTTGATGGGTTGATAATTGAGTTGCAGTCACGTGTGGCCAGTTTCTGATGAATACGGGTTCGATTTCAGGAGGGTAAATAATAAGGAAGTCCAAATTAGAAATGTTTGTACTGTACGTATTATATAGCTTTGTATTTGAAAGCGATTCGTTATCAATGGAACGATTTGAAGACGTTGGGTTGATAATGTACTCGTATAAGAAATTTATTGAGAATTATAAAAGGGTTTTTTAATCATTGTTCTTAATTTTCATGGAAAGTATACATATTTATATACACGTAGGTATATACTGATATAATAGTAATATTGAATAGAATAATATAAATTAGATGTCGTTGTGTGATGCTAACGTTAAGGGAGACTATATCAATGTTATGAATATGTTGCTTCTCGTCATCACCTGATATAACTTGTAAAAAAATGCCACTTGACATTAAGTCCGCCTTTTGTTACCAACAAGAAAAGATAAATAAAGATACTGCTTAATTTTACGTAAGAAAAAAACAAATTGACCAAGGAAAATATATTTTGTAGATAAGCTCCATGTATAAAATATTTGTTTACGAATCGATAACTTTAATCCGTGGGATACATTAAGAGGATCGAGGAGGCCCTCTGTTAATACTGTAGTTGATACAAAAATCGATTACACGCCGAAGGTCGCAAGATCTATTTTGGCGTGTACGGAAAATTATCCTTTCCGATCCACTATCTCTATCGGGATTAAATCGCAAATTAACGAGCGGAAAAAGTGAAATGGGGAAAAAAACGTAACAAATTTAATTCAACGTCATCAAAGTAGGTACGTTATGTAACGCTGAAGGGGCTACGGGATTTTATATATTATGTAATACTTCTCTAGCAAATTGGTAATCTGAAGATATGATGGTCATATGCATTGTATTACTAAAATTATGATGACAAAACAATCACTGCGTAGCTATCCTAATAGAAGAACCCCTAATAGAAGCTTCTAAACTTGTCTAATGATAAAGCGGAATTGTTGAACTTTGTTACTCGGCAGACTGAAGAAGAATGCCAGAGAACGCACTAAGACATATAGTCAATGATTCTCTTGCCGCTATGTTTTTTTTCTAACATTATTATGCAACCTCGACAGCTTAATGGCAGTGAGTACTAGAACACGTTTAAAAAAACAGACATCAGAAATGAGACTTTTTTATTTTGATACATCATTATTATTTTATTCTCACGTCAAATTTCTTACGGGGTAGTTTTAAGTGGTATTTAAAGTTTAAAGTAATATTCTAGTACAGAAACTATCTTCTCTTGCACGGGAGAGGCACGGAAGTGTGTTAGTACTGTGATGAATCAGCCAAACGCTGACTGATTCTATCATTCCCTAAACTTATATCTACCCTGTTAATCTGTAAACGTTCTAATGAAAATAAAACCGTAACCAGTTTTGGTCGTAACCAATTTTGTTCAAATACACCCGTCGGAGGTATTGGAATGGGATAAATATTTGAAATCTATTCCAGTCTCATGGGCGATGTCTTTCATGACCCGCAAGGATTCAGCTTAAGAAACGTAAATAATTGTACTAAAATAGAATCCGTTAAGGAATGGAACAATTATTCTGTAAATACGTTAATTTATATTTAATTTAGATAGTGTTGAATTAAATAATACGTAACATCACCGTTATAATCCCCGAAGCAGTAGGCAGAGGAGTGTAGTACACTCCTACGCTTTACCAGTTAAAACACTCAGATGGATTCACAAAATACTAAATAAATCCGAGCAACATTGTTATTGTATTAATATTACAGTGTAACTGAGTGTTTCATTGTGCGTGTAGTGCCACATACTGGGCACAAATCCAGACTACGAATTACTGCTAAGAAATTCATAAAAGAAATCTAATAGTATCTGACTCGGGAATCGAATCGACGACATGTTCCATCCAAATAAAAAATCATTGTTATTATAACAATTATAAAGATACCATTACCATACTTTCTATTACCAAAGATTTGAACATATTAAGAAAATTATCATGTAGTTACACTTCATTTATCTGACATGAACTGTATAACACGCAGATGAATTTTCAAAATACGAAATTAAACCGCGCTACATTGTAATAAGACTGCAGTGTAATTGAGGGTTTCTCTCGCAGACAGTGACGATCTGGACAGCAGGCGGGCGAGCAGCCGCGGGATCATACCCAAAGCGAAGATAAAAACTGTCAAGATGACCTTCGTCATCGTGTTCGGTGAGTATAAGAACACACAATATATATTATCACGCTTATCTCCCCTGGAGGTAAGCAGAAATTAAGGGCTTTCACCAGCTAAGGTCGTGGTAATTGTGATCGTAATTGTAACCGTAGCTGTTATATATAATGTACATATTTCTCTTTGTACGTTGTATTTTTTTAGATTCGGTGCAAATATTTTTGCTAAACTTTTCACATTCACATGTAGAACAATCGTATGCTAGCGGAAACGATCCATAAAAATGCTTCCTAAATTTTACGACTACTTTCGTGAATAACTTGAATTCCATTGAAAACATAATAACTTTTTAGTAATAAGTTAAACACACCCAGTTCAAATAAAGCATATAAGAAGCTTAAGATGTACACCTTTCTTTATAAAACATGAAATATTCAATTATATCAAGGTTATTGCAATCCAATCATTCACTGAATTTGCGGTTAAATCGCATCCGTATAATAAGATTAACTTAAGCTTCAGTTTTAAATAACAATCCTATCTTCCATCGTGAAGCTGTCAAAAGCTGTGTGCACGGTTAAACGAACGTATAAAGACCTTTGCGCATTATCCTTAAACCGTACAAAATATGGTAAATTGCCGCACTTCAATGTAAAATACTTTTAGCGGAGGGAGGTGGTTCGACCGTTCTTATGCGAATATTCAATAGTCGCATTTAGGTATGATTTCGGAACCAGTAACGCTTTGAAGATACATTCGTGAAAGAGATAAAATCAATCCTCCCGGAAGACATACCGGAGAGTTTACTTAGGCTACATGGTTCGACATCACGGCATATGATATTTTAAAGACAGCGAAAAGAATTTTTTTCACATTTTTCAGGCTTGGGATACATGAACAACATAGCTTTATTTTTATGATCTACAATAACCACTTAATTCCGTTCATAGATATGCGTTATACATCCGAACATTGGATAAAAATTACCATCCCATGTACGAGATCAAAAATAAACATGCCTAAAACGTAAACAGTTAAGCAACTTATTTACAAATCAAAACATCAGTCGATATACATATGTATTTTGTAATCACCCCGAAATGTGCTGCGGTTTAATGAAATAAATAGATTTCAAGTCACGCTGCAATAAAAATACATGTTTATAAATGCTTTTTTATTGTTACGTTGTGCTATAAGGAAAACAAGCTTTGTGTAGACTTCTTAAGCACGTATTAAAGTTAACGCGTTTGTTTTGGCGCCAAAAAAAGTGTAAAAATAATCGAACGCGCGCTATCATGGTTAAGCAAGCCCTTGCTGACCGGTTCTTGGATTTTATATGCGTATAATTTTACCTTATCAAAGCCATTGCCATATTTATTGTTCGCTTGTATATTCTTCACCGTTAAAAATGTGATTTAAATTGACAACGACAGCGTGAACAAAAACAAACTTTGATTAATTTCATTGTATTCTGATGTTATTGGTTTTAAAATTAATTTTGTTTATAAATCGTGCTTTGCACTCTGAACAGCTCTTGTTAGGCGAAATACCTAAATCGCATTGGTTTCAATCCAAACTATCGAATCGAAAACAAAAATATATTCATGTTGTAATTATATTTTGTTTAATGACTTCTACGCCAATTTTGACAATTATTTCTTTTAATAAAAGTGACTTAACCTTAACTGTTCCATACATTGTTAACATACTGTTCCGTGAATAAATTAATATCCTATGATATTACTAATAAATTTCTACATCGTTTTTTTTCATTCTATAATTCATCCATTTAAACCCGCATTTTACTAAAAATAATATTTATAAAATAGGTACCTACATGTATCGTAATAATCATCAATATTTTTATCGTGCCACTCTTGGACATCAATTTGCTCGTAGAATGAAAAGTACCGAAGTCATAGTTTGCCACGCTGGTCAAATGTGATCTAATAAACTTGACAAGTCTTGGAGAACCATATCAACAATTCTGTTGGGTAAACATCCACACAAATAAACATTGGGTAAACATATTCATACATATAATATTTTAACACCCTACGCAGCATCTTATGCCGTATGTACTACCATTAGTAACAATAAGAGACTAAAAAAAAATGGGCAGCATTATTTCGAATGTATTAATAAGAAATTTAATTTAAATTGGGTGAAAAATTTCTTTCCGATACCAGGCTTTATAATTTAATCTCCAAAATTGCAATTTACCTATAGGTATTATGCTGGAGCTCCAATCCTGTTCGATATTCAATTAGAATCTGTTGATTACAACCGCTTAATATCACATACCCGCAACCCACTCCTAGAACTGAATAAATAGTTTCATACATAATTTAAAACTCATATGTAAATATAACGTAAATTCTGAACAATTACTTGAGTAAAAGTTAAAAAGTTAAGTTAAAGTTAAAAGTTAAAGTTAAAAGTTAAAGTTAAGCTAGCAGGATGGATGTTGAATGATGATGAATGATGATCATGATGAAGAATCAATTGCATTTACTTATATATCACTTCGATTCCATATATCGATTACATATACAATCACATTATTTGGCATTATTATCTATTAAATAACCTTTGTTATAATAATCAAAGAAAACATAGTGAACAAACCTGCACAAAATAGATTTCTTCATATCATTATCTAAGGCGCGGGACGTGAGCCAACACATATTCGACTATCGGAGTAGATTATAGTTATAACCTTGCTCATTCTGAGAGAAGACCAGTGTCCAACAGAGGAACGAAAAAACTGTTTGATGTTGACGACAGCTCTGATAAAGAGATAATATTAAAAAGCGAAGGGTTCACGACAAAAGTTTTCGCGTTAATAATGTTGAACAATATAGGAATACAAACCGTATGTGACGCCATCTTTCTTGTGCCAAAATAGCAGTAACGCCCGAATACATATTGATATTGATTTAATAGTAATAATTTGCAGGAGCGTAAAGCTTAATTTGACAAGATTGAATCCGTTCAAGCGAGTCGTTTATTGATTTACGCGTGGCCATCTGTAAATCCGAATGGTACGTTCGAACAATTTACATAATAATACATACATATATTGCACGATCAGCTTGACCTAATTCTGATGCGTTTATCATCGGATTAAAATACTTGCACATGGTATTTGAAATAAAAAATTTGAATTTGGAATGTCTGTTTTAATGGAGATTGTTTTTTTCTAATAATGCAAGCAGTGTAGCAAGCGAGCACGAAACAGGCAATCGATTATGCAAAGGTAATCAGTGCTATTTATACGTAACATCACGCCTGTAATCTCCAAAGG
>DWME01005098.1:0-15373 GCA_018244795.1 Parelbella ahira ahira | reverse complement strand
ATTAGTATTCTAAGTCTATACGAACTAAATACAAACGAAATATTACTGGTCAAAAATCTTTATATTTTCTTTTTATTCAAAAATCTTTTTATTTTTCTAAAAATTTTAATTAGGTGATTTTAATACAAGAAAAATTAAACAATTTAGGAGATTTACTATAACTTAAGCGCGATATTGGAACTAATAAAGTTGGAACTAAAATAAATCCTACTTCCTTTTAAGAATTAACAATAAATAAAATTATTCTGAGATAGATTTGTTAACTCTATGATATGATTATAGATTTTTTTTATATTTTTCGACATAGAGTTAGGCGATAACCATAGCTTATTAGTAAAAAATACAAGTTGTCGTCAACACGTACAAAACATTCAGCCAAAAAAATATTTTTAATAACATGTCGATTACATTTAACGGTTTCGCGACGCGCGCCAAAAGTGCGCTTCCTAACGACAATTTATCTGATATTCAAAATAACCGCCACAGTTTCGTTGATATTAAAATTAATATTGAACATAAAACTATTTACGTCACTGTCTGCCTATTTCTCGATTATCTTCCAAAATTAAATTAAAAACATCCGGTTTTGTTGACATTTTCCCTATTAAATAGATATACTGCCTTGTTGGTCGAGTCCTCTCGACCCCTCGATCCCTCAATCGAGGATCTCCCAATCGGCAGTCGCTCTTGCAACCACGCGTGACTGCCGATTGGGAAGGTCCTGGGTTCAAATCCCGGGTCGTGTAACTATCGAATTTTTATTTCTATTAGTGCAGTGTATTTAGTTTACGCGGGAACAGACACAGATACAAAATATATTAGTGTTTATTTCCACGAAATCGAATTATGAAAATAATTATAAAATACATCCAACCTTTATGGATTCTACTTACCAAGGAACAAACAGATGGCCGTGCTGTGACTATACATTAATAAAGTATATCGCTCATTTGCTACTAGAGTGTAATATCTCAAAAACACTATCTTTCAAAACAGTTCACAAAATTTGAAACCAAACTTCCAAACGGTTGTTCCAAACTTTCAGAACGGTTCTGAGTGTTTTTTGAGATAAGTATTACACTCCAGTCGCGAATGAGCGATATATATGTACATAAACAGTAAATGTTTAGACAACGTTATTTACGACACAATCTATGATTGTTTTCAAACATAAAGTGATCATGTTACACAACATTCTGCCGATAACAAGGCAAAGATAACACCGCGGTTCAGCCACGGTAATTACGATATGTTTCTAATTCAATTTCAGATTGCATAGACTGTTTGTTTCACTTAAATGTTACGTGAACATAACTATGTATATACATATTTATGTTAAAAATATTAACATTTATAACATTACATCACGCCTGTGTTTTCGCGATGGTAGGCAGAGGAGTGTAGACCACTTCCACTCCTCATCAGTTATGATAGGCGTCCCACTATGAAATAGATAGGAAAGCAATTTCGATACAACGGGCACAAATGCAGATTCGGAACTACTACTAGTTTCAAGTTGGAAAATCCAATAGTACCCGACCTGGGGACCATACTCAGGA
Organism: Parelbella ahira ahira; assembly: GCA_018244795.1. NCBI lineage: Eukaryota > Metazoa > Arthropoda > Insecta > Lepidoptera > Hesperiidae > Parelbella > Parelbella ahira. Next base: position 13,814 of record DWME01005098.1, on the reverse strand, counting down.
CCTACCCAACGATGCAAGCTTTAAAAAATTTGGGCAGGAATTTCTGACTTCGATATTTTAGTAAAAATTCCTAGTGAATCTGAGTCTGGAGCTGTGGCCGGAATATGACAATAGGCTCACCACCTATTCCATGAGACGTAAACGTAACTGGTGAAACGTGAGAGTGTATTACACCCCTGTGCTCTCCTCTGGTTACAGGCATGACGTTAATTTTGAATATTTTGCCTGACCATAACCATATTTTCTCCAGGCGCAGCGCATCCAGTAGAGAAAGTGCCAATCCTGAAAGCTACCCCTTCTGAAGTCCTCTTCAGGGTATCAGACAAGGCTCAACCCCTGCTCCTGGAATGCGTTACCACTGAAAAGCAGGAAGGCGTAACGTGAGTTATAATTCTTTTATTGCTAACTGTCTGTAACCTTTCTTCTATTAGTATAGTATCTCCTATAGTCAATATTCTGAGTCTAAGAAACCAACGTGTTTGTGAGAAATGAATGATGAACTGAGAAGGAAGCAGTGCTATGATATGAAAAAGGTCTCTTTCAAACCAGGAAAGACATTAGTAAGTCCTTTGATGCTTCACACGTCTATAGGCGACGGTGAATTACGAACAGGTGGCCCGTCTGTCTGTTTTGCTATGCCTTTTAATACACGTAAAAGATATACGATTGGCTATTATTATATATACTGTTAATCTGTACACCAGTAGAAAATAACATGTATGAACACAAATATCTCTAAATGTTAGGTATATGAAAGGCGGCCTTACCCACTATCAGAGCGATCTCTTCCAGGCAACCTTCAGGTAGAAGAGATGTAAATTAGTAGTAAGGGTAGGGGTGTACTACGTTTAAAATGACCACTGATGGATAAAGATACATGTAACTGAGTCAGCTGTATAAATATAGGCATGTATGACATTTAACTTAACTGGACACTAAAAAGGATGTTAGGAATTCCTCCCCGTAAAGGGGTACAATATGGATTAAACTCTGTATGGAATTTCGTAAACATGTGAAATACCGAGACACAGAAAAAGCATTGTTTAGCCAATCCATGGGCTAAAACTACTCATATATTTAAATCAATCTTACAATCTTTAGGTACAAATGGCTGAAAAACGGCAAGGACTTCAACCCGGACCACGCCGACGTGATGCGTCGGGACGGCGAGGGCACGCTCGTGTTCGTCCGTCCGAAACCAGAAGATGAGGGCGTATACAAGTGCTTAGCTGAATCAGAACTCGGCGTCGCGAGCTCTGGCCCCATCAGCGTAAAGCGCGCATACATCAACCCACCAGAAGTCAAAACCCATAAACACAAGCCAGTGGAAGGCAGACCTTTTAAACTGGACTGCCCAGTCCCAGACGCATACCCAAAACCTGAAATCACTTGGGTGCATCAGTTCGAATCTGATCCCAGCATCTCGAACCCAGTAGCAAACGCGCGGATCACGGTCTCTCCTGAGGGAACGATGTACATCTCCAGCGTGAAGCAAGAAGATGCTACCGACAACTTTAAATATGTGTGCTTAGCGAAGTCTCCAGCTGTTGACGAAGGAGTGCCCTTAGTGGAGCACTATATCCAGTCGCTGGAGAAGGACTCTCAGCCGCCTAATCATGATGTCGTGAAGCAATACGCCAGCGAAGACCAGACAGCGGTTTACGGAGAGACTCTTTACTTGTACTGCATCTTCGGCGGAGAGTGAGTAACGTTCTCCTATTACTAGTATACTTTATTCTCCTATTACTTCTTGAAATAACTGCCTTATTTCCCTAGCTATTTCCCAACTACCCTATTTTCTAAGAAGCTTATGATTTTTTCCAAATTCCTAGAGTTTTATTTACCTAGAACTTGTCAACGAAAATGCGCTTTTGATATAAATACGTTCTGTAACATTTTAAAATATATATACTACTTACTACCTTGGAGACATGACAATTGTGAAAAAACGTGCAATTTGTATTTCTTTTCGAGATACTTAGGAATTTTTTACCTAGAACTTGTAATAGCAAGGTTGCATAGATTTTTTCCATATATGCATAGTGCATCTCAGGTGGAATCGCGGTCAAACCCTGAACGTAAGGCCAAAAAGCCATGTAAAACAATCATCCTTAAGCATTCGTTGATCGTTATCATCCGCCTGCTTCCGTTCACTGCTGGGCACAGATCTCTCCAATGAGCTCGAGCTGCAGCCCTTCGGCTCCAACCGCTGCGAGCCACTTTGTGTATATCTTCAATTCATCAGCTGTAGGGCCTCCTGCCCTTTATCAACGCTTTATTCACGATTTATCAACGCTTTTCTCGTTTCATTATTGGACGTGGATTTTCCTTTCGTAATGTGACTGTTATAACTACTAATTAATTAATATTTCCAACAGTCCCCTAGCCCACCCCGACTGGTACAAAGATGGCAAGAACGTCAACAACAGCCCAGCTGACCGCGTGACCAGGTACAACAAGAGCAAGGGCAAGAGGCTCCTCATCCGCGAGGTGTGGATGGAGGATGAGGGAGAGTACACTTGTATTGTGGACAACGAAGTCGGCAAGCCCCAGAACCACACCATGCATCTCTCCGTTGTCCGTAAGTGTCTGACATTATTTGGTTCAAATACCTGGCAAATTTAGGGGTAGAAAAGTAACTGATGTTTGGCTGGAGACGAATCTTCGTCAAGTTCTAATACGTTAGATATTTATTAGTTGCCACTTTGTAATTCCAACTTTCAAGGCAAATCAAATCTTTATTGTGTAATAATATAACATAGCATCAAGCTTGTATTTATCACAAGAAATATGCAGAAGAGTGTAGCATCCTCGCTTGTCATCATTTATTGCATGGAAAAGGTGGTGAGCCTATTGCCATACACCGAACACAGATCCAGGGTCCGAACCACTACCTTACCAATAATCATATACCTATTCCAGGTAAGCCCGAATTCGCCGTAGAACCAGAAGACTTCCTTCAGCCGAAAGAAGGCCAAGATGTGACCATCCCATGCAAGGTCCAGGCAGTCCCCAACGCGAAAGTCACTTGGACTTATAACGCGAAGCCTTTGCCACAAAACGAGCGATTCGTGTTCAAACCGGTGAACACTGACAGTGAAACAGCAGCCGATCTGACGATCAAGAAGGTCCAGGAGTCAGACACCGGATATTATGGATGCCATGCTGAAAATGAGCATGGTCAAGTCTACTCCGAAATTCTTGTCCACGTTTAAATATGTAGAATTTGCTTATTGTATTCGTATTTAGTTCGCAATTAAATAGAATAGTTATATGTTTTTCTTTTGTTTTATTTATATGCCATTGTTATATCTTGAACTAGGTGTCATTATTTTTCAAAAATAATTTGGCGAAATTGTTATATGGATAATATAGACTATTGTATGAAATTGAATTTTTGTAATGATATGTATCCCCTAGTCACAAAAAATATGGGAAATAAAAAAATCCAAATTTTGGGTGATTTTAAATGAGCTGTAACTCTGAGGAAATGCTCGTACAGCAAAAAAAAGCAAATTATAGCTCTAGGTGTCTAGGTGGCTCTAGTTTTCTGATATGACTAAGAATTTTTTTTACCATGCTTGGGTCTGAGAAATCCTAAGGCAACTACCAAAAAAAATGTTCCAAATTTTTTGTCGTCTAATATCATAAGTCTACGGGCTTCAAAAATATTTTTCATTAATACACTTAAAAACTTATTTAGAGAATTTAATGCCCTTTAATTTGACCTTTAAAAAAGTCTATAAGACGATTTGCCTGCGGAGTTATCGTCAATCAAAGCAAAAAAGTCCTTTTTAATTTTAACAATCAATAACTCTGGGAATAATGATCGTACAGGTCCTATACTATTGGAAATCGAAGGAGGATTTTGAAAACTACACGACATTCTCTATAAGATACCGTGAATGGCTTTTGCCAATATATTTTTTTCAGATTGATATCTTTGAAAAAAGACAAAAATTCGCATAATTAACGATATTTGGATAACTTCATATGCCTTTGAATAAAATGGATGAACGAAGGATATCGTCGGTAATTTCTGAACGTAATTCCCCTAAAGTTGCTGACTAAAAACGGTTTAGTAGACTTTACGGGAGTCGGAAAACAGTATAGAAAAATCTAAGGCGGGGAGATCAGAGAATTTATAAAGAATTGTAATGTAGTTTTTTTTCTATGTTTTTCTTCACTATTAAAACAATTGACAGTTATGATTGATGGAATGCTCATAATTTCGAGCAGTTAGAAAACCTGAGTTCTGGATCTTTATAGCTACAAATAAAAAACTTAAGAATAAAAGAAATAATCCATAAAACTGAATGCATGCTGGCTATTTAAGCCAAAAATATAAAAATCGACATATTTCATTGCAATACACATAAAAAAACATTGTGCATAAATCAGGATACCTTTATTTTTAATATGCTAATAAGCAAGAATGACTTATTTAATACCGAAATGTATTTAAAAATAAAACACTAATTATGCACTATCATTTGTTTCTCTATGATACCTAAACTTAATGTGAACTAAAGAATCTAGGTAATATGTTTTTATACAACCTGAAATTGTCTATGAAAGCAGAAATTTTGCAGTGGACAAAAAAGGAAACATGTGTGCTCTAACAAACTAAAGAAATGCAATAATAAAGCACAATTAATTGCCCCACAACTGAAATAACACAATGACAGATACGGTAGCGACATCTAGGAGGGATTAATGTAAAAATATAAGTTGTTAACTTTTCCCGATAGACTTCAGGCAAAACCATAAATAACTACAATGCTGTGTAACATTTTACTAGCCGCTTAATATTATACGTCATAACTAATTTCGTAATTTGATACGGATTTTGCTATTAACCAAAGTCGCTTGCGTCAACGGAAATAAAAAAGCCACGAACCCAATAAATTGTTATAAACACAGACTTTTATAGTAGGGATAATTTGAAAATCATATATATTAAATACTTTGTTATAAATCGTTTTAGTAAATACATATTAATAATAACATTGTTGGCTTGATGAAAAAACGTTTTTACTAAATTACTTGAATTGAACGCAACCAAATTTGACATTCGACACAATAGTCTTAGGGATGTACTAGAAAATACTACAAAGTTTTTTTAAATACAATACATCGAAGCTATGCATCGATATTTTCTGATGCAACGGTTAAAACATCGGTGTTTTCTCAAAACCCGAATCCTTTTTCTAACATTGCATTAAAAAGCTGTAGTCAGCCCCCCACAATCTATAAAAACAAACCACATTTTTAAATTATCTATTACTTTTACAACAGTCTTTTCCTTGCCGGTAAGTGTGTTATATGTTAGAAAATGTTCAAGGAACTAAAAAAAAAACGACACTACATCCAAAACTTTGCTGATTCAGTTGCTGTTTTTAAAAAAAGGAAGTGTTACAATATTTTTTGTTTAAATTATAAGAAGAAAAATAATATACAGATTTGACATTTTCGCGTTTAGTTTTCATTGAATTTAAAGTATTATTTAGGTAAGTTTGATCGAGATCAACTGAAACAGTAATAAGTAGTTATCATTAGCTGGTTACTATAAATTCTATGTTTTATGAAAATTCATGGAGTAAATCAACAGCTTTTTAAAACATCGGACCGATTCGATGCATCGTACTATAAACATCGCATATGTTCGATCCATCGATGTATATCGGATATCCCTAACTTGTCTTGCACTTGACATTGATTTGATAATGACACGACAACTGGCGTAACCTCTGAAGATATTATAAATTAATTAATAAAATTAAAACTATTATACACAGTGAGATAAATTACATTTTCCATAATGTCGTTTCTATATATTCTAAGTATAGTATCAACAATTGTACAAGTTGTGTCCGTTACTTTCGCTATCGGTAAGAATTTTTAATAAATAAACCATAAAACAAATGGAAGATACCTATCCCTTTTTTTTTAATAAAATTCAGAATGAACGTTGAACTTCAACCTGGTAGCATATTTATGAGTGTCCAGTTTATTACTTAGAAAAAAAAACGCTTAATAGTTCAGCTAATTCCAAAACTTAAAATCGGTAGTAATTTAAAGATTCGAAATACGAAATCATTTCTTATATGATGTTTAAAACTTGATCTTCCATACCAAAAATAAATTATGAAACTAAAATTAACACCATATTATATGCTCCCACATATTCTTGTGTATTCTCTATGAGCTATTGCCTATATAATATATGAATAATACAACTCACTTACAAATTCCTCATGCAAAATATGTTTCATCTCTCTCAATGATCTAAAATTGGAATATGTCAAACTTTGTTTTTCCATATTTCTCTTACATATTCATTATTACTGGCCACCTAGATATTTTAACTCATCATTAAGCCTTGCTAACTATTAGACAAAACAGCTAGATTAATAATTTGACAATATGTTTGTACATATAACATTTCAGCTGCCGGGATGTACTACTTGGCAGAGGTTGTAGAAGAGCACACAGTTATGGCCAAGTACATTATATCATGGATAATAATAGTATGTAACAATAATTAAACCTACTCTCTCACTCTATTCTCCATCTCTTTCACATCTTAATTTCTTAATTTATATACAATTTCAAGACATCATTTTCTATAAATACTGCTTTTTGTGATATATTCTTAAATTATCATTTTATTATAATTAAATATCAATTGTCATCATAATGAAAAAGAAGTAATGACAAAATTTGAGTGCCACAGAGTTCATCATAATCTTGTCTATAGGCTGTGAAGGCTACTACTGCACGTTTGTCTAATACGATAAACTGAGGACTTGATGACTTTGTTAGCTTCTTGATGTAAGGTGAAACCTATGTCATGCAAATATTGCAGAGCTGTGATCACTTGATCAGATCATGTTTTTATTTATTACTACTCAGTCATCATCTATGATAATCTTACTTACCATACAAACTTATCGTTTCCAGATCACAGCAGCAATTCACATAGGTTTGATTATCTTTGACGACCTGCCACTACACCTCAATGTCCTGGGGTTGGTTCAGCAAGCGGTACACGGCTTACTGCTCCGACACTTTCCTGTAGTCAGGATTTCCAGTGCCACCTTCATTATCGGAGTAGCCAACCTGCTGCTGCATCATTACCTAGCCTTCCAGCACTTTGGCACTGTGTATTACAGGTTTTCTGAGGTAAGATTTATTGTTAGTTATTTTTTTTACTCTGTAATAATTTGTTCTTGGGCCCCTTAAACCAAGGGACACTCGCTGATGGATCGAAATTGAGTTAGGCATATACTAGATTTATATAGGGAATCTTGTGATGTTTAGGATGATCTGGTCATTACAATGGGATATAAATCCTTTCAAGAGGCTTTTGTCATATATCCAATTAAAGATTAAATATCATTCTTAATGTAACCCCCCTCTCGCTATAAGCCACTGTAAGAAATGTTCTCATTTTGTATCTACTTGCAATAAGTAGTATTTATTTCTCTGATGTTCGAAATTGTGATTTATATATTATGGTTATAGTTAAACTTCAATCTTTTTAATTTTCGTAACTTCTGAAACACACATTCTACCCTCATTCAGCCTTCGTAATAAATGGATATCATATATTATATTTGACATCATTATTTTTCTTCCAGGTGTTAGCATATTTCACACTGTGTCTCTGGATTGTGCCCTTCGCTCTGTTTGTCTCGCTGTCAGCAAATGACTATGTGCTGCCAACGACAGGAGAAAAACAGCCGTTACTGGGTAAACACACAACTATAATTATATGTCTTTATTTGCACAAACAATGTTTACAGTGGATGATATTCTAGATTCTAGAAACCCTCTCATGAGAGGAGACCCACACTCCAACAGTGGAATGATAAATGAGTAGAAAATGATTATTATTTATTCTACATTTTGTACATTGGAATGTGAGAAATTAAAGCTGTAATTAAACATTTAATTTGGTTGATAAATTCTCTGCAAACCTTTCTACATCCCACTGCTGTGTGTACATTATTACACAATACCCACACTAATTGGATAGTCTTCTATAATATTAACTGACTGACAAACATACCTGTTAATAATTCAGTGTGTTTTGAAAAAAAAAAGAATCTTGAGAAATGCTAATATTTATCATTATAATTTTGTTAACAAATATGACAGGGAAATTTACAACAATATAACTATCGCCCTTTGAAATATTAACGAACAAAACTCCCCCTTCAAAAATTAATTGTTTTTACAGCATTTGACAATTTTTTATCACATTTTACCAATTTTACCATAACCGTTTTCATTGCAGGCGACAACAATGTAGTGACCGACTACTTATCAAGAAAGGCGAAGAGATACAGCCTCTTATCATTCTTCAGCTACGCGAAGGACTCCATACTGCCGCAACGCAGCAAAAAAGCCTTCTGAAAGGCCAATGTGGCCTTCAGAAAGGCTTTATAGACTTGTTCTTTAAGACACTCAGTGTATTCTATATGGACGTTTTCTAGATATGATATTTTGGGATATTATTTGCGTGCTGAATATATTCTTTTTAAGTTAATTATGATTCCAAACTTCGTGAATTCATTTTTGAAAAAATGTTTTTGAGATGTTACACTCTAGTCGCAAATGAGTGATACCATTTAAAGTATTTTTTTTAAATTTAAAGTATTAATGCATGAGAAGGTCCAGTGCGAATTTTGAAAGCTTGATATTCTCAGTATTAGCTCGGAGTCTGGATCTGTGCCTGGTATATGGCAATAGGCTCACCACCTTTCCATTGTGGAACATAAATGTAACTGGTGAAAAGTAAGAGTACCACACTTTTCTGCCTACCCCTTTTGAGAAAGCCTGATGTTATCTTAATATCATATCCAGAAGATATTGAAGCAATCTAGTCATAATAAGACATGTGTAAATATTGAATAAGTAATTTATTTTTTATTGAGATAAAAATTTAAATAAAAAGACATACAAATATATTACTTGTTCTGGTAAGTTTAAGTGTTCACAGCTTTTCAATTTGAGTACACTTTGTTGATAAAAACATTAGTGGGAATGTACAAATTCCTATGTAAGTTGGAACAATTGTTTCATCATCAGCCTGTTTCAAGTCCAGTCCTGTGCCAAGGCGTTCCCTGAGACGTTTTTGCCCATAAATACCACGCTGGGCATGTGGGTTGGTGATCGCAGAGCACGGCTTCTCGCAGCGCCTACGCTGCTGTCTGTAGATGACCAGGGGTTATAATACTGACCAATTAGCTCCATACAGGGATCTGCCAACGCCAGGTTTAGTCGCCTCTCAAGTCTTTGTTTAAGATGTACCAGCTAATCTATAATATATATTACAGCAAGGTATATGATAATATATTTTCTAATTAGGTACATAAAAAACATTGTAAAGAAAATTATTTTGTTTGATGTTTTGTTTGAAAACCTCGGTTTGATTTTAATAGATTAGCCAATTTTTATAAATCTATTCCTACGAAAATTGTAAAATGATTTTTGATAATTGTTATCGAAATCGTTTTCCAAATTTAATATTGTTTTAATTGTTGTCAATTGACATTTTGATGTTTACTTTAATTAACATTCAATGTTAGCATAAATAAATATGTAATTATTCCGACTCCAAGTCGATTATTTTTTATTAGATTTAATTGACATTTCAAAATGAAGTTTGATTTTTTAATTTATTTTTTAAGCCGACCAATGTTATCAAAAGATTTTTTATCCGGTATCAATAATCTTTTTTTTTCTAAACCCATCGATTTTCTTAAATATTGTCGCGGCTTTTCGTTTGTGAACGAAAAACACTGTTTTTATATGAAAACATATTGATTACATTTAGGTTTTTCGAGGCTATTTAGTAATTAGTAAATTATTATATATTAAAGTCATCGAAATATTCCATTTCTTTGGGGTTGTGTAAGAATAACAATCATTGATTTTCTTTCAACATTTTAATTGACAATCTTGTTGGTCGAGAGGTTGCAAGCGGGATTGCCGATCAAGAGGCCCTGGGGTCATATCCCGGGTCGGGTACTATTGTGTTTTTCTAATTTAGAATTTCTAGTAGTGACTCGGAGTCTCGACCTGTGACCGGTGTATGGCAATAGACTCACCACCTGTTCCATGGGACGTAAACGTAACTGGTGAAACGTGGGAGTGTACTAGCCTCCTCTGCCTACCCCTTCGGAAGTCACGGGCGTGAAATTACGTTACGTTATTTTAATTAACATTGGTTCAATCTTGGAACCTCCTGTTAAACAGTTATATGTATCACAAGACTTCGTTAATATAATTATCATATTGAATCCTTTAGCGACTTTCTTTAAATATATGCAGCAAAATTAGACTTTTATTTAAATTTGGAAATTAAAACAAGGGAAAAGTGAGCGATAGAGTCATTTAACAGCTAATAAATTTAAAGGTAAATTTTTGGGCCTGTAGGTGTGTGCGACCTATAGATGGCAAAGTATTCTTGTGGAGGTCAGGTCCCGACCTGGATTGGTCGCTGGAGAAGAAAATTGAAGTAACTCAGAGTAAATTGTGAGAAGTTCCTTTAGGATATGTCTTGTGACCAGAAGACCATGTGTAGCGGTACCCCTAGATATTATTATTAATATAAGAAGCCCATAAGGGTATTCTATGTTAATAGGGCAATGTATTAGATAGGATGGAAGGGGTAAAGTATAACATTTTGTAAATATGAATATGTTCGCTTGAATAGTCCAACTAGGGTTTTTGTACGTGTTTGTGATAAATAAAACGTTATTTAATACAAGTATTGTGATTTTTATTTGTAATACCCCACTGATATATATGTATTTCTGATCCTGTAATTCATCATTGGCATAAATGGAATAATTATAAGCTGTCTGTAACCATCTCACAAATTGTTTACTTTGAGATCAAATGAAAGTCGTAAAATATTCCAAGATATCATTTTATCTTATTGTTTTAAATATTTAACTGACATTTATAATTCGACTTACAACATAATTATATTGCATTCGAATAATGAAACATCATGTAATAATTAGTAATCATTATGTAATATAGCAATGTATATGTAATGTATTAGAGGTCCTGGGTTCGATCTCCGAGTCTGGTATCGGGTTTTTCTAACTAGAAATTCGCAGTAATAGTGAGTCTTGATCTGTGCCCAATGTATGGCAATGGGCTCACCACATTCCATAGTGACATGTAAACGTAACTGGTGAAATGAGAGTGTGTACTACACTCCTCTGCCTACCCTGTCGGGGATTACAGGCGAGATTTTAGGTTTATATAGGCACTAAATAATAATTAACATTATATAAATGCTACGCACAAACATTACACTCGTACGTTTATGCATTAAGGAGTCATTGAATACAACAAAGTCTTAGTTATTTGAAGCAAAAACAAACTATCCACTGTCTCACTTGCACAATTCTCTTTCCATGAGTCTGCAAAAAAACAGCTATCGTCTGTCTCACTTGCACTACTCTGACCTTTACGCGTCTGCAAAGAACAAACTATCTACTGCCTCTTTCGTTGGGTTCTCGTCTTTAAGCGTAGATGCAACGAAAAAGCTATCTACTTTCTCACTCGCACAATTCTGGTCTTCACATGTCTGCAACGAAAAAGCTATCAAGTGTCTTTCGTAAGATTTTTGTTTTCAAGTAATTACTGTTCGTTGAAATTTCGAATTTCGAACAGATAATGTCAATCTTACTTACTTTACGAATGTACCGTATGTTGCGCTTATTCATTGAATCTTTGCTTGTCCAATGTCCTATGGCGTGTACTATTCAAATATCATTGCCAATTGAATGATGCACCCGCGTATGCAGTTTCAAACTGGTCAATTGTACGAACGCCTTGCCGCAGTCCTTGCAAACGAATCGCCGATCGTTCGTGTGGATTCTGGTATGGAATTCCAGGGTCTTCTCCCTCTGGAACGACTTCTTGCAGAACTCGCACTGGAACGGCCTGGAATCGTCGTGCTTGACCATGTGACGTTTCAGCAAATCTCTGCTGAATACCTTAAAGCCACATATGTCGCACGCAAAGGACTTCTCCTTCAGATGTACCCTGGACACGTGCTGTACCAACGCGCTTTTACTAGTGAACATTTTCCCACACTGCTCGCAAGCGAACTGCGTGCTCTTCACATCATGAACCAACGCCAGATGACGCTTCTTTAAGTACCTACTCTTCAACACTTCGGGACACTTTGGACATTTGAAATTCTTGAACTTGTGGTTTTGGGAATAGTGGCTGCTGAGGGCATACTGCGATGGGAAGACCCTATTACATTTATCGCACTGACTCTCGCCGCTCGAATGGACGATTCTCACGTGCGAGTCCAGGGTGGACTTGGCAATGAAGCCTTCGCCACATACATCACAGAGGAAAGTATTGATACGGTTGTGACATTTGTGCACGTGGGTCAACAGCGGCCCGAAGAACCGGAACCCTTGCCCACAGTCAGGACAGCACATCCCGTCATCCGACAGCTGGAAACTGTACAGATTCTGCAGCAAATCCTTATCGTACTTCATGTCGTGGAGATCCACTATATGGTTCAAATACTCCTGCAAACTTTGGGCAGGTTTCAAACATAGTTTGCACATTATATTGGACACGTCAATTTTGATCCTCGCGTAGCCCAAATCTCGTATATTGCGGAGCACATTCCTCAGTTTAGCATCGCTGTGCTCTTCTGTAGTGTGCTGCTTCAACTTGCAGCTCTCCACGAACGAAGCGCAGCAGTAGAAACACATGTATTTGTTGGAATACCATCTGAAAGGCATAATCGTAGAAGTTTCCAAAATGGTCGTGAGAAAGTTCCGTAAGGCTCGCTTTCTATCCGCTTGAGAATCGCTTTCATCTAGCATGCTGAAGATCTGGAAACCTGGAAAGAAAAATGACATGGTTAACTTTGAATTTCAACGGTTTCGAAAATCGAATTTGGAAATATTGTGCTAATTTGGGCACATTACCTCGTATATAATAAGTATAATACTTAATTGATTTTTCCTATTTATTACTTCTAATAAAGTCTTCATTGAAGCTACACGTCTGTTATTCCCAAGAACGTATTCAATACAACACTTCAAAAAGCGTCTTTTTGGGTTATAGATGAATATTAAAATAAGAGATTGGCAAGCGAGCAGACAGCAAACACAAATGGCAGTTAATGCCTGTGAATGGCCGTAACCAATCTTGTATATTGAAGATATGTATAAAGACGTTTATTTACATTAATATAATTACCGATAATTCATATGAAACAGCATAAATAAATTCTGACTTATTTCTTTTTTAGAGATGCCAGTGAAAATCCATAGATATAGTGTTATTTGTTTTCACAACTACCCGCAATAGAGGTGCACTAAAGGTTTTTTTACTTTATATATAAAACTGCATGTTTATTCAATATTTAATTTATTGTATAACAATAAAATTCATGTTTAACTAATTTATTTTTCAAGTTAATAAATGTTATCTTAATGAGATAGTAACTATAATTATTACATCAATACATAATATAACAGGAAGAAGACAGTAACAGTATGTAACGTTCCCAGATTAGAGCTGGAGCAAAGGGAATAGTATAGAAACTTCAGAACTTTCTGTTACCAAGCTGGTAAACAGCCAATATTTTGAGTATTTTGATAAGATATCTAGATGTCTTACCGAAATACACTGATGTCGTTGATGTGGCATTACGAAAACGGTATTGGGATGAGTTCAAAAAAGAAATACTGATGAAGAGCCCAAACGATTCATTCATCATCACCTTTTTATTCCACTGTTGGACGTGGGTC
>DWME01005097.1:0-15373 GCA_018244795.1 Parelbella ahira ahira | reverse complement strand
ACTTTAAATCTTTAACACTGGACAATGAAAATGTATTTTGAAATAAATTCACATATTACAGTTTCTTAACATGACTGTTTCTGTATTAAATCAAGTCGTTTATTTATTTAAATATTACTATTAAATGATAAATATTGAATAGTCTGTAGATAGAAATACCACACAAGAATATTTTTCGTGTCTTACTTTTTAGCGCAACTTGTAGTCTAGTTTTCGTTTTTAAGCTTATATTTTCTTCCTTTACTTTTGTATATACATATATTTCGCAATGATTACCCGTATTGACAGCAACCAACTTTACAGCTACAGTCGTAAATTCTCATATCGTCACTGGTTGTAAATTGTTCACATTCAATATTATCTCTCGTTTACGACATTTCCATACGTAGACATGATATGTAGGTACGCACACTAAAAATAGTTTCTTATCGGTCCTTTGCGAATTTCATATATCATTTTTCCCTTTTTTACGGCACTCTGATTTCTATATCCAATTTGTGTGTCTCTCTCTGTACCCGGGATAGTAGCACCGTTACACTGATTTCCATCGTTGAGCAATTTTTTTAAACAATTTGTGCTCTGGTGTGAAGAATGCGTTTCTAAAGGTGTCTAGCAATCGGTCCAAGTGTAAACTTGACACCATTACAGCACTCACGCGTGGTAACGCGTCTCTGACCAGGTTCGAATAGGATTGATACTTTTACTAACTGCCCTCATACTAATATACTGACTGAAGTAGGCACTGTAGTGCTGTCACGACCATTCAATTCTGTTACGCTTCAGTACTATCTGTTGAGCTTAATAATGATGAATGCTAACTAAGCTTATTGACACCAACAGTCCTATTTATGTAGTCCTACACGGAGTCGATTGCAAGACTCTGTTTCCGGAACAAACAATTTGTGACTACTGCCTTTTCGTTTCATAAATTCCTTATATAATTAATAACCTACTGACTTCATTTTACTTTTGTTCCCAGCACAACATCGACAGCAGCCAACCGCCAATAGAGAGCATACTTAAGGTATTTTTGAACATTATTAATATTCATTACATTCGCTATATTATACAACATTCATATATATATTTAATATGTTCGTAGGACTGTATAAGAATTGTTGAAATTACATTTCCATATTGCTTTACTTTTTTGTACGTACTCCGTTATTAAATGTTATAAGAATGTTATGACTTTCATGACAAATCATAAAATTGTTACGCTCGTCAATATTTGTTTAGTACTTAATAGAAAACAACTGCCTATCCCTAATTAGCCAGCGTGGCAGATTGCGATTATAACCCGGTTAGCGACCACGGTGTGGTAGACACCCGTGAACAATAGCGGAACGGTGAAAGGTTTAATGGTCATGATGATGATGGACAAATGAATCAAAGTAAATTTAAGAGATCCTTGCATATAGAAGTAAAACTCAATTTTAACAATTTTATTATTTGTTTCCACGTCGATCGCCATGTTTATTATTTAAATTGACGTATTTTTTATATATCAGTCTTATCAATGCTTTCGTATAACACAGCCGCATTTGTTCGCAGGAGATGAAATCGCTGCCGACCCCACTGTCGGGGATAGCGGCGACGCCCCGCAAGGAGCTGGAGAACAAGTTCATCTTCAACCCTTACACCAACAAGGTGAGCCCGAACATCACAATATTAATTTTCTTTATTATGACATATTTTCTTATTCAAAGTATATTTTCCAATCCAATATTTCACAATGAGGGAGTCACCTTAATTATTCATGAGCAAACGTCTCTTTCCAATTAAGACATTAATGTCACTAATTTTATTGTGCAAAAACTTTTAATATTCTTTAATAACCCTTCTCTTATTACTTTATGGTAATTTTATTTAAAATGTTTTCACTTTAGTCTATTGAATATTTATATAGTAAAGTAATAGAACTACGATTACACATCATTAAACAAACCCATAACACTTTTAATGTATGCTAAACGTCAGGCGTAGAGTTAGGCTCTTCTTCATAAAATCCATTATCAATTTGATAATTAGTCGAACCGATCTCACTTAGTTCGATTAAAATTAATTATAAATACGATTGTACTACTGATTCATGATAAATGCAAAATATTCGAGTCGCTTCTTTAAATATTGGACTAGATTCAAGGGAGCCATTGCTAATTGAATTTGATTATGAACGCGTTCGGCCGATTTGTATCGATTAATTATGAATACACCCTGAAGGAATTAGATCTCTATTAATCGATTGCTCTCTATCTTTCGATATTTCATTAAAGGTACAAGAGAACCCCCAACTGGCCAACAACGACTTCAAAGCACCCATCACAAAACCCGGTAAGTCAGCTATTACATTCAAATCTGTCGTTATAGACCACAAATTAACCGACTGCTCTCAGAACTACTCACTCTCTTTCCGAACGGTTGTTTAATATTCAAAACATAAGGACTGTTTAATTTAAAGCATGTTTCTATTATTACTGACGGACGTGTTCCTATTACCGTTGTTTAGGCATGCAATTATGTATTTGTATTATTTTGCAATTATTTATACGATTGTATTGTCGCAATTGTAATTTCGATAACGGTTTTGCAATGTTGCCGGGGTGTGTAACGGCGGCGCGGACAGTTCTATTGCGCCCGGCGATTTGTTGTATTATTATCGCAACAATTATTATTATAAACGGCTCGTTGTGATAAGTGATAACGAAACGCGCCGTTGAACGACGCCAAGGCCGCGCCGAGCGTGCGATAAGGCGTCGTGTCGGCACAGAGCATTGAATGAACACGATTCGGCTATTTTATATTGAAATGTAAATAGCGTTACGTACAATTTAAATTGCGCTGATTTTTATGTTCATTTCATGTCATTTTGCAATACTTAAAAAACGAGCAATTTTCATAATCTTCGTATATCCCATATAATATGCATATTAGTATCTATAACTATCCTTGTCTACGACTTTCATCCTTATCGTAATCATCGTCATCAGCCGAAACGCACGTCATCGAGCGAGCAACTGAGGTCTTTGAACAAGTATAATATATTATTTTGTCACTTTAATGAAGATATAATCGTAATAATAATGAAATGAATTCACAATCGTACATAGGTGTAGTATTTGCAATGCGTACTTCACATCTCCAATTCGTACGACGTTCGCATCTGACATGTACCGTCTTAGGAATGTAGTGAGCGTATTAAAACGAAACGCCAAGCTAATTGGCTCGCGTCCGCACCGCGCTCAACCGCGCGACGACCGAACGTTGTTAAGAGCCATTGCAATCGTGAGGAACATTTGGAACGAATTAGAGAAGATATGCTTGTCCATTTTTTTTCTTTGCTCATGTTTGATAGTATATATATATGGTTAAGCCTAACGACGCTAAAATTGAGTTGTTACATTTGAATAATAATAATTCTGAGTCATCGTGACTGTTGTGAATATATTCGAATTATAATCTCTTGTATTATGTACGGAAATATTATGCTATATTAATTTTTTTTTCGTCTCGTTCCAAAACAAGACATACTTATTCCTTTTTAATATTGAAATCTTACGTAATCATCGAGTCCAACGTTACGTTATAAATTTAGATGTTAATTAACTATTGACGTTTGATATCAATGAATTTAAATAAACTAATACCACTATGAATATTAACATGTTGACACCAAATATATCTTTAAATATGAGCTCAAATAATTAATTAAATATTAAAGGTTAAAATCAGGTGATAAATAAAATGCTAAATTTATTAAATTTACATATTACGTTTGAAAATATCGGAATGTGTTATTTTAAAACTTACAGCCTCATCTAAACATCTGATAAATTAACTAAAGGCCAATTCAGTGTTGTTCATTGGAGCACGGCGCGGCGACGCCACCTGTCGGCGACAGGCGCAAATAAATCGAGCAATAAAAAACGAATGAATAGCCGCCGAGCGAAACGCACACAGATGAGCGCACGCAGCGCCAAATGCGGCGATAAAATCTCTAAAAGTGAAAGTAATTATAAGACTTTTAGCATGCATAGGTGGATTGTCGTATCATAATTCTTTGGAGCCAAACGGACGAATTTAGTATAAAAAATGTCGCGGTGTCGTCGCTCGTGGTTTGTGAAAAATTTCTATTAAAAAGCCGTATGTGCGGTGAACCTAAACAGCTACGAGTACCTTATTCAAGTTTTTGTTAACGCGATGTACCTAATATAAATATTAAGTGTGGAGGCTCAACGCTGACGAGGACACGCCGCTATAAATTCATAATGCGCTCGCCATCCGGCCGCTAATGAATAACAAGTAGTTTTATACTTGAATGTGGCGCGAATATTACAATTTTTCTCATATTACAATTACGAGTTGTTATAATGCAAATGTTATATGCGCCGATGTTTATTTTCTT
This sequence comes from Parelbella ahira ahira, assembly GCA_018244795.1. NCBI lineage: Eukaryota > Metazoa > Arthropoda > Insecta > Lepidoptera > Hesperiidae > Parelbella > Parelbella ahira. The sequence goes on along the minus strand of DWME01005097.1, from coordinate 10,968 downwards.
TCCACAATACAGCGATACTCACGCTGAATTGCTTCTTGCTGAATATTTTTCATTTACACAGGTGAAAAAAAAATTAAACTTATCTTTCGCGAATATTCTGATGTTTAAGATGCATTTGCATTTAAATGAATGCGAAGTAAAAATGTCAAATATGTTTTATATATTCATTTAGTATTACAATGTAAGGATTGATGGATGTACCTTTTAACATTATCAAGAAATACATCCAGTTGTTTTTAAAATTTAAATAAAACCATTTATATTGGTTACATCACAATAAAGTGTCCGTACTTTGCGATTGGCACCGTGTGCATAGCTCTCGTCTGGGCCATCTGTTCACGAGCTCTATACAAAACAAACTTTACGCTTATTGTCACAAAGTTCAAATTACAACACACGTGAACTTTAAGGATGCAATCGCGGATTTCTGTAACACCATTCGTTCAAATCGAAGCTTTGTTACGTGTGTGAAAGAGTTGAAAATTCAATTGAAATTATTTCTAATCGAGGTTTTTGTGGTGATTTTCCACGCTGTGACGGTTTTTTCTTTGCGTTTTTTCTTTGAACTTAAATCCTAGACTTCAGTCCTGTTTGTTTATTTTTTTTACTTCTCTCATTGTCATCGGTCGGTTGCATTTTGGAGGCAATCGTGTCAACTTTGAACGTTGTTGTTTTTTGTAAATCATCGAATTGAATCTTGCCGATGACTTTTCTCACCATCTTCCATCTAAATAATACGAATCTTAAGAGCATATTTAACCTTTTATTATGTTGAAGGTAAACATCGTGAGGATATGTATTCACATCAGTATTCTTCGCAATGTTCTCTAACAAAGACATGTAAAACCAACCATCTCTCAATTCTCCAGCGTGGTAAACTTTAACCTTTTTCACTTTACTAACGAAACTCCATAATAACTTTCTAAATGTTTCATTACAGGCGTTATGAAATAAACCACAATATGCATAAATTATCTTAGAATAAGAGCATATTAACCCGTAAGTAGTTCAAATTAGTTAATTCACAAAACAGTAAAACACCAAAAAGATTCCTTAATATTCTGGTAGTCCGTAGTACCTAGTAGGACTTTACTAGATTTACGAGTGAACAAAATTTTGAATTGTATAATTAACAGTGTCAAAGCTCTTAAACTGATTCCGACTGCCTCTCCAAACGAACGCGACGCAAACACTGCGCTTCACAGAGGCTCTATTTGCCAATTATTCTACCTATCCTGCAGGACGTTGGCAAAAAAACGTTGGAGGCATCGAAAACAATACTGGGAATGCACTGCCGTCCGAGTCTCATTTAACAAATATTGCTTTTTGACTTTTTAAATTCTTGATTTTGTTACCGCATATTATACTAAAGTTTTAATTATTATATTAATACGTGAAGCAATTACAAGAAATGCGGGTTGCCAATTGGAATTATAGAAGCGTAACTTCTGGGAATTGCTCTGGATCGCGAACTATTTCGTCTCGGCCGAGACGAGAAGTATACCGAGATTGACTGCGCTGCGCTTTCAGGAGGTTCAGTAATAATAATAGTTTTCTTTTTTGCACTTGATTCTGTACGGTATAGCATTACATATAATGTATTGATTAGAATATGCTTATATATCTATAATGAATATGTGATAATCGCAAAAAATATGTTACAATAAATCATTTGTTTTTCGAATAGTGTAAATTTTATATAAAGTTTCTAATTCTGGGTTCGACTGATTGGATCAGGACTCTCCGAAATCCGTGCGCGGGTATAAAGAGAGTGTTTAATATACGAGTAGTAGAAGCACGGACGGTCCTTAAGGATAGAGATAGAGTATTGGGCAGTCGGCGCTCTCTGCCCACTACTTACAGGATCTAGCGTGACGACATAAGGACAATATTAATTATAGTATTGCAAATAAATATAAAATATCTCCAAGAATACAATTTGGAGCACTCATATCAATATTTGACTGAGCTATTATAAACGATAAGATTTTACGTAACTCATGTTTAAGCAGTTAGAATGACGTGATTATAAGAGCGATATTATGACCCGAGATAATTCGAATGTAATGAATAATTACTGCATAACGGAAATAATATTTAGGAGCGAAAAGAGAACTAAATAATATTACATATATACATTATCATCATCATCCTACTCCCGTCCACTGCCGGACATAATCCTCTCCAACAACACGCTAGTGAGCTCGTCCTTCAGCTCTTCGCATCAAACCGAACCAATGGCGAACATATGTATATATAAACATAATATGTGCATATTGTCGATTCGAGAATTGCATTGTACACGACGTTTGATGGCTGAAAAAATGGTAAAAAACGCGCAGAGAGACAATAGCGCTCTGAACGAGGGGTCGAACCGATTTAGGAAACTGTTCCCGGCGGATAGAGTCGCACGCACGCGCCCCCTTGACGGTAGTAATTTCTAGTGATTATTTTACATACACCAAATCAATCCGTGCCTAGTTCTTCGCCGGCTTTGATTGATTTTCAACTATGATAATGTTTCATTTTGTAAACCAATAGAAAACTTATGAATCAATGTCTTATATGTTATAGTCAATGTAAATAGGAAAGCCAAAAGTTTCCTTAACGAGTGTTGACGGACAGGAACACAAAGCTCACGACCAACAAATTGTTTATACACAAACTACTCGTCATCATCGTTATCAACACCATGGTCGCTCCACTGCTGAGCACGGGTTTCTTGCTCAGAACGTGAAGGGCTTAAGTCAACTACTTGCCTATTTTGGAAATCAGGTGCTTGTTGGGAAAACGTTGATAGTAGAAAAATAATAATTGGAAAAACAAGGGTAGGTACGCTAAACAGCCGGGTTCTGGACGAGATGCAGCCCCCGGCAGGCCGCGTCACGCTCGTACCAACCCTGTCTGTGCTGCTGGCAATACTGAAGAGTGTAGACAGGGCAATCTATTGACGACCATCGCTAACCGGTAGGGCTGGCGATGCTTTATTTATTGAGTAAATAATAAATTATATCGCTTTAGTGTCTACAACATTCTTCTTCATTGTGATGGACGGGATAAGTTGAAGGCTGACAATTCAGAGTGTAGAGTCACGATCCTCAGCAATGGAGGAACGATTAAAAAGAAGTCTCTTCAAGAGACTATAGCAATGATCTGCAATAGGTTCTTCTTCCTTTTTAATACCTACCTTAGACATCGTATATTTAACTTGGTTTCATGGTTAATCAAGATAAATATGCCCCTATATAGACTCAGTTGCATCGACAACAGGCGCGGCGTAACCGCGGTGGCGAGGGGGATCTTGTTGACGGGTGTTAATATGTAGATATTCATCTACCCTCCGTCTCGTTAGTTTGATTATTTTTGATATTGCCACTATAAACAGCTGTCATTGTATCCTCACAAACGGCACTTTGTATTATATGCGATTTTCACGTATCACTTTTATATGCGAGTCGACAATAAGCGAGTAATGTAAGACCACACTTTAAAACTTGAAATTTGTTCTTTTTTTTTAAATTACAATCACGTTAGTCATGAATAAGGAAATTATGATACAGTGCAATATAATATGCTTGCATTTAAGAATATTTATTATTTTCAGTTTACTAACACAATGGATTTTTTAAAAATTTGTTTGTGTGACAACCCTGTAAACAAATAAACGTTTTACGAACAGAAGCTGGCGATTCGAAACGTCACAATTCGTCCGAAATTGGGAAATCTGAACGTTTTTCCATAGAGAGCAATCAAAGTGAAGCATTTTTTATACTACACATACATATATTGTATCTTCTTTAAAACTTTTAGTTCCATTATCCGTTTTGGGAATTCGACGTATGTACCTACAGCAAACATGATATTGAAGTTCAATTGGATGGAAATGAAATTATCATTATTCCGAATTACCAGAATAAATCCAAGGGAAACAGTAAAATGAATAAGACCGAAATTCCTGGGATTTTTTTACTTTGAACGCACGAGGGCCGCTCGGAACACGTTGAAAATGTCAGCGATTTCCGAAAATTTCCACGTGACTGCTGTGCTCTCATTATTTTTGCTTAAATGAGTAAATAAACATACAAATATAGAAGTTCAAAGAAATAACCGACCTTCGAATAAGACAAGACATAGATGCCTATGAGGCTAAGTATGAATTTCGAGAATATTATTAGCATTGTGGCTTAGATATAAACATTAACTTGTAAGTTGCAATTTGCATTTTAAAAGCTGTGATGATGTTGGTTTAAAATTTAGCTTTCCACTCTCCGAGGCATTGGGTTTAAAGCCTAAGACCCATCGCATGTTTTCGTAATGTTGTGCGTTTTAAAGATTAAACACAGTTTATTATAATGGGGCATCAAAACATCGCGAGTAAACTTGCACACTTTCGATTCTTTATCATTTTGTCTGAGTATTTTGAACTTTGTCAATAGGCACTTGGCCAGTATGGGCTCACTTTGTCCATAAACTTTCTCATTGTGAGATGAGTCTTGTGTTCAACAGGGAAATTATATAGACCTATATGAAGATGATAGTAATGATTAATTTCAAATCGAATCGATACTAATAAAAGCAAAGTCTGCGAAAACCCTAACTATTTGCTTCCGAAGTTATGCCAACTCCGAGCTTGCCGGGCAACTTGCTTAAAAAGCTTTTTAATTCTCTCGATAGCCGCCTTATTTCTTTGCGAGGAAAACCATAATATAATTTCATAACTTCCAACGATAAAAATCGCGTTTCGAACATCAATTAAGCAAAAATTGACGGACGACGATAATGTAAAAGTCTTTGTATAACATTCGTTCACAAAGATTTCATGTGTTTACAGTTAAACCGATTCCTTCCTAAATTATAAATGTCGTTGATAATTTCTCACGATCAAGGTACTTACGATCCTGATGATCGGTGATTAAATTGTTTGCACAAACCCTTTCAACTGTGACTAACTTTTATGGCAAAAAAATAATTTCAAGTTGTTTTTTGACTATAAACGTTAATTGGTTGTTACTTGCATATTGCACTGTGCAATGGTTGGGTAGTTAAAAAAGGACAAGCGAATGCGTTCAGAAACGACTGGGAATAACGAAGGAACGAGAGCTATTGGAATTGATTTATTGAACGCCATTGCGACCTGGCCGGGCGTAAACAACGAACGAATTGAACCATTCGCTACAAGCTATTAGGATAACGCAAGGTCCTAGGCCTTCATTCGGCTTCTTGAACTGGGGAGCGAGTATTTAATCTAAGGGTCGAAAAAAGAAAGGCTCCTATTTCTACGATCACATAGATGTACTTGAAACTCAACCTTTAAGTCAAAAAGCAGTATTCGATTTTTGGCGACCACTTGATAAAATTGCTATTTCGACAGTAAAGGTAATTTATTTTAACCCTTAATCAGTAGGTAATAAGAAAAACTTTGACTCATTTATAGGGCGAATATTCCAACACACCTGTTCTTGACCCGTGCCGAAGATGGGACATCAATAGAGATTCATATGTTATGTGATCAATAACACGATTTAGGTATTAAAAATCGAACCTGTCCACTGTAAAAAGTTTTACGAACACCGTAGCGAGCCTCCACACTATTATCGCTGCAGGTTGATAGCGGATATAACAATAACTATTTGATGTCAAAATCAATTTCGAGGTGAAAAGCAACTCTTGTATTACAATGATTAACAAGTTGATGTAGCATCACTGTTGAACAACAAATTATTGTAACGGATAGTGGTCTTCCGGAACATTGGCCGGGTTGATCAGTGTTGTAACACTTTTAACACCTGTATCGTTGATTTCTATACATCATAGAAAAACGTGTACGAAGACAGCGATGAATGTAGAAGAAGCACGTCAGGTCTTTAAGGATATTTGACACGTGGGTCTAGTTTCCTGACTATCCCGATATGGACTTGGCGTGATATATAATAATAGGTCGGTGTTTACAGATACATATAATCTAGGACTGTTCAAAGCAGTATGAATAGGCTTTTTTATTCAGCCATAGTCCGTTTTAGGACGCATCAGACGAAATCGCGGCCAAACGTTGGCCTATCATGTGGTAATAAAATAAAATTACTAACGGCAGAATTATGAGGTGGTGATTAGAACGTTTAAAGTCAGTAGATAAAACTCTTCATGTCGACCCTCGTTAATCAACGCCGTGTTCTGATGACTCGTGGACCACAACAGGTCCATTTGCGGTCGCTCCACGAACGCAGAAACTCTAGATCGGCGCCCGGACGACGGTTGCTAATCGCCTCAATAAGTTCCCCGATGCCGACGACGGGTCGACTCCGAACGCTTGGGGCTATTCCGTTTCGTATGGAGAAATGAAACGAGTTGCTTCTGCTATACTTGAAAATGATACTTTTCTTATGTCATAATGTTATGATGATGTTAGAGTTGTTGAAGCGTCTAAATGTTAGTAAGTTATCAATATTATTAGTACATAGATATGTTTGTACATGTACTTATGTATGTAGACGGAAAGGAAGCGAATTTATGCTTGTAGGAATATACAATTGTTTTTTCATTGAGGCGACTCTTGTGATTTGATCTTGACAAACAAAATGTCGTTTAATTTGTCTTAATGTTAAGATCAACATACTTTGAGATGTAGTTAGTACCATTCAAAGACATTTCAGATACAAATTTTGTCCGACTCTATTTACTCGCATATACGAGTATGTTATTTGTTGACTTATAACAAACAACATTTACAATAGTACCTGCATACTTAATTAAAAAGGAAAATTATAATATATTTTTTAAATGTGTTGTAAAATTCGAACTAAAAAGTTATCCTACAATTAGAACAAAAAAGATATTGTACAATTCAAACTGAAAAGGTACGATTGTAGTTCTCCCCTAATTGAATTCCATCCGGTGGACTTCACGAATGTTCTCATTAAATCGGCGCCACTAAAAGACCGGGGCGCGCCACCCACTCGGTCGAGATTCGTTAATTTCCTTCGTAGCCTTCGACTGGAAGTTATTTATTCAATAACAAACTCATCTTGTCTTGTCTGTTCCCGTTAGCTCTTTGCGAAGTTTTAATTAATGCGTATAGTTTGCGTTAAACCACCGGGACACTCTTGCTGTGAGAAATGTTCGACTTGGGCGCGTCGCACGTTTACCGAGGCCGAATTCATTAACATTTTTATCTTTGTTATTAATGATTCAACTTCGAATTAATACTTTCATATTTTCGGATCTCACCATGTTATAGAGTGTGATTCAGTATTGAGCGTAACCTATGTATGTAACTAAAATTCTAGATTCTTCCAAAACTTTCGTTGAACATTTTCGAGAAGTTTCGTTTTAAAGCAACAAATTTAATCGGAAAACTTGTCGAACCAAACAGGGATGTTAGTGTCTCGCAAAAGGAAACTTTAAAGTGTAGCGAAAAGCATCTGCGGTCGGTATGAATCAATATTAATATAAAATGTGCAGTACTACTAACAAGTCTGTTGATACATAAATAAGTAATATATAGCGGAGTGGAGATTGTATTTCACGGGGCGGATGTCAGCGTCGGCGACAATTGAGAAGTTAAAGAATGTATCATTTTAACTGTCGCGGTTTTTTTTTCTTCTGTCGGAGTACGAAGTGGGTCGCAAGTCCGTAACGTGAAGGATTTATTCTCTATCTGGAAATGTTTTATTACAATGATAGTATTTCATCTCGGCTTGTGGATGAGGATTGCGGTTTAATCCGTGAGGATTTCCTTATTCGCCTTGCCGTCACGAATATCGCTGGCACCAATTGAAATTTCACTGCATTTCGGTTGCATTTTAATGCAATATTAATTTCATTTCATATTTTCTCAATTATTATTATTATTAAAATTGTGGATAACAAGTGTGTACATTTGGTTGAGACGTTTTCAGTATTTATGTTAAGGGCTTTTCAATTCTCCTATTCCATTGAAAGTCCTGTATAATATGTTAATTAAAAATGATACTCTATTTTGTTCCGGTTCATTTCTGAAAATCGTGAAATAATATCCGGTTACATTGTTGCGATAAATTTGTTAAATTAATTTTATGAAAATCGATAAGTTTAATTGTTTTGTCAATTTAATTCGAAGCAAATCGATAAGTCTTATTTACGGCGTTTATCATTTTGTTAAATTAATTTACAGAAAATCGATAAGTTTAATTTACGAAATTTTCATATACCTACATACACGTATTTCATATAGAAATTCAAAGTGCTAATCGTCATTTTTAAGCACGAAAGAACAAGAATTGTCTTAACCGATCTTAGTGAAATAAAACAAAAGAAACGAATTGCCGTTCTATCATACGATAAGTGAGTTTTTTAACTGACATTATCAGTAAGTACATTTCTTTATTGAAAATTGTTATCATGGTCTTTCGGCGTTTGGCCAAGTTGCACCCTTTAACGGACCAAGTTAAAGTCAATTATTATTACCAATTTGATCCAATTTCCCCATCCTAACTTCATTGAGAGTTTTAACATTTTACATTTAACCCTTTCACAGTTGTCGGCTTCCATTTTTCATTTTCTCCCGTTTTATCCTTTTATCGATCAATTCACGGGAATCTCGTCAATTATTAACCTGTTTTTACTTTACTGTTACTAACCCTTTTTGACTTTATACAATTATAAATAAATTCTTTTCGTAATACAATAATTGACTTCGCATTCTTTCAATGAAAATAATGACTCGCTTAATGTTGGTATTACCAGCAGTATATAAAAAAGCACATGACCATGCTAATATGAATTGTATATGGTAAGCCAAACAGTTACCAAATGACAAATCTAAGAAAAGTTCTGCCAAGAACAGATAGTTGTATTCCGATCCTGAGGAACCTAAATAAAATGATTTTTATTCTAATTATTACATGCGTACGACAGATTCCGTATGGACCAGATAGAGAGCACCATTACATGATAACAGTGTCGTCCATGCAAATTCATTTCTGAATACTTTCAATAATCTAAAGTTAAAAGTTTCCTTTCGATGGAGTATATGGTTATTGAAACGTCTTATCCGGAAGCATATCGTTTTGAGCCATTCACACCCCTTCTCCTCGATATCAGCTGTCGCCTCGGATTTCTATTAGGCGTCGGGTAAATTCGAAATCGTATCTCTCAATATGTCAATTTAACCGCGCAACGCCATCTATTGACTCACGGAGGCAATATTGGGCCGTAGTACAGTCGAGAGACAGTAGGTTGTCTTAAATATTTATCTAAATTTTGAAGAGTGAATATGAATAAATGATAATTGATTTTTAAATAACAAGTGTCTGTTTTAAATACATAGGTATATATTACGTTTTGCACCATAAGCAATCGAAAAAAATGTTTTATTAAATCATTTCTATTTTGTGAGAAAACTGGGAGATTGAAAATGATTAGTTAAATATGTTTCCCATAAAATAACTGTCGCCAACGACATTAATCACAAAACAATGGAAGTTGAGCTCTCTAAACAAGCGTTGACGGATCCTTACGGAGCAAACGTTATTGTTTTCCACACATTAGTTCGCTGAAGTGGCTTCTTCTGGCCACGGCTAGTCAGACGGTCGTGTTACAGTATGTTTAATAACCATTTTCTCTTAAGTTTAAATTATGAGACGTTAATGGCACCCGCGTGAGTGATTGTGTGTTAATAAAAACATATTTTAAATAATCGTTCACACGCTCGGTTTTTTAGGAAAGCACATTCTAGCATAAAGTCCCGACGACGACGCGTGGCTGCGGGCATTCCGATTCTAACCCGCGTGACCTAATTCAATCGAATAGTATTGGTGAATAGTTAAGTGTCTAATATAATCCTAATCCGATTAAATTTAGAAATATAGACACCTGGGAAACTTGTCTTGGAAAATATGTGAGTGATGGCCACACAGCATCTGATTCCCGAAGATCTCAGATCCTACAATGAAATGATCGAGGGGTTAATGTAATAAAAAAAATTTTATAAACTCCAAATTGTATAAATGTTTTAAAATAACATTATCTTCACATTATCAACAATATTCAGTTACTTGAAACGACATGCAGGAAAAAACTACTACCTACGATATCGCTATATCTATGATACCTATGTTATTTTTACATGTAAAAATAGTTAATGGAATGTCTTGTCGTTATCCTTGTATATGATATTTATCGTACTACTGTTTCCGTGTGTACTGTAGCGCAAGTGAGCGGTGTAAGTCGCGTAAGGGGTGGGTGACGGCGCCCACCCCCACCCCCGCTACTACGTCTGATACGGTACACGAGAGCGTCGGTAGTAGGAGCTATTTGGAGCGGCTGGGGTTCTAGTTTACTACTAATAGGGTCACCATTCTAATCTTGACTTTCGGACACGTTGATTGTTATAAAATATTTATTGAAGCCTATCTTGAAAGTTTTCTAAAGTTTTGAATACTCTAGAAACTTGAGTCATGTTTTGTTTGAAATTGATTGCCTTTTATATAGTGTAACTATTTTAATTAATATAAATTTTAATCGACACAAGGTTTTTGTTAACTTCCTGTAATAGATGCTGAGCTTTTGTTGAAAATATAATTAATTACATAAGATTTACTAATTATACCATTATAATATAAATAACGCTTTCTTTTACACATCGACAGAGTTCAATGTAATGTTAGTAACTCTTTCAATGTGTAAATGAAAGCCTTATTTATATTGTAATGATATAAACTGTAAATCTTAAATTTGAAAGCGATTGAAAAACCAAAAAGCGTAAATCAAGACAATCAGCGCTATCTAGCGTCGAACCCAAGTATTAAAAGAAGTTAGGGTTTTAATATACGGACCAGTTTCGAGTTTTAATATACGGGCACAACTCAATTACTTTAGCCTTGATGTCAAAAAGACCTATTTACGTCTTGTTTCATTGTCCTATATATAAGTATACAACTTAGACTGTCCGGAATAAAAAAACCAAAGTGTACGGTGTCACTACACAGCGCC
>DWME01005096.1:0-15373 GCA_018244795.1 Parelbella ahira ahira | reverse complement strand
CGTGGCAAAATTCTGGGCTAAAACCATTTAGGGACTTAAAATGTGTTTGTCATCGACACGCTAAGAAGAAGAAGTATAAATCTATTTTGTATTTACTAAGTAGCCCGCCACACGATGCACATCTTGCAATGTTAAAAATGTTGATAGTTGTAAGAAGTTATAGTGCTGACATGAGTATAAATTAAAGGCACAGCTAGACTTCAAAGAAACTGATACGCAGTCGAATACGACACATCATTAACTTGTCTCCGATACTTCCCTAAGGAGTTCAATATCCAACTTTACGACGAACGGACTGAAACAGAGAATGGCCAAAATTTTGACTATAAGTTTTTTATTTGTTATGGCCATAGATGATTTTCTATAAATATGAACAAACTTGTTGGTAGAAATTGTAGCAAGTTTAATGGCGCTGCGAGAAAAGTGATTTTAATTATTATTATTTTTAATTTCTAGAAAGTAAAAAAGATATTTTTTATCCTTAATATGTTTGCACCTCACATGAAATTTGCTTGTATAATTTTTAAGCTTTAGTGCTGTTGTCGCTCTTTTCCTAAATTTTTGTTGAAATGTTTATTTTTTACATTATTACACCGAGTATTTTGTTATTTTTCTGCATTGTACATAGAGCGTATGATTGTACAGTCAGTATGTTATGTCTAAATTTTAATAACAATATTAATTTTGTTTCGTGTATTCAATTTTAGATCGTTCTCTGATTCGGCCAGCTCCAACGATGATGATGACGAAGAAAGGAAGGTGCGTACAAATGAAATACGCGCCAATCAACTAATTGTATTGCACATATATATACAGATATACGATTTTTTATATATATCTGAAAGGATAATTCTTCAGCTGTTACAACTTACCGCGCGACGCCACGATAACTTTAACTGGATTTTAAGAAGTTGTTCATGGCGATGCTAATCCAGTCGCCCATCGTGCAATTCTCTCTTTTCATATAATATGCTTTGTATAATAAATTTCTATTTAAATTGTATTTCAGGCAACCAACAGGCTGCCGCTGCCGCCTCGCGCTAACAAACCGAAACTGGTGGACAAGCCGCGCCACGTGAGGAAACATCCTCTCAAGATGCCTGCGGCCGATGAGGCTAAGATGAAGGAGATAATGGACGACGATAGCACTGCCGATAGGCCCATTATCTACCAAAACGCTTTTCGCCGACCCTCCAGGAGGTATGTTCCGAGACATTACGCCAGGCACGTGGCAACGCAGACGGACGATGAAGACGAATGCGATGGGGCTGCAGCTGTCATTAATCCGTTCAACGACCCGCCCGCGGGCCCCAGCCACGCCAACCCGTTCGAGCGGTACAAGCCCCCCATCCATATCGACAGCGACGACAGCACCGAGCCCAGCGGCGAGCCGCACAGCGACGAGGAGGAGCGGCCTCCCAGCGACGACGAACCCTCCGAGATGCCGGACGACGAGGAGGACGGCTCTCTTGTGGCCGGGGGTAAGTCGGAAACGTTCTTTCTCATCAATTATGTTGAAGACTTTTCAATAAAAATTCAAATCCAAAAGTCATTTATTCAAAATTGGTTCAATAGAACCCTTTTTGCACGTCAAAATGAAACTACCACTCTTTTCTTTCATCATTTGGTTAATGTCCATTGTTTGCTTAAACTCCTGCGATTTTATAGAATCGTGTAACCATGTTGTTCAATGGCTCACCCTTCACAGATCACGTGTCCGTGGAGGATTTGCTGGAGTTCGCAGATCAGAAGCCGTGCGGCCGCCAGCGCGGAGTGGAATCCGATGAAGTGCGAATAATGGGCAAAGTGCTCAAACATGAGGTAATATTTATTTACTTATTTATTCATTTACTCTATTGTACACCATATAGAGGCATAACAAAGGGCGAACTTAATGCCTAGTGGCATTCTCCACCAGCCAACCCTTGGAGAATAGTAGAGATGAGAAATAAAAAGGCAGTTGCAAAAGAGAAAGGGAGAAAAAAAGTGCCGATAAAAAAGGAAGGGATATAATAGTAATACATAATAAACGTGTTAATAATTAACATACATAGAGTAAAATATATAAACACGATAAAATACATACATTGTTGTTACTTGAAACTAGGCACTCTCCAATTTTGTGTAAAAGACTACGGCTTTATGTATAAGTAATACACGAAGAACACCAAGTAATTTATTGATGGTTTCTAAGGAATGCGTAACAATTCTATGGTCTTGCTTAGCACATCTCGGCCGTTGTTGGATTGAGCAAGGAAATCCTAATGACACCGATCCTATGTATTAAAATAAAAAATAAATAATACGCACTACTGGCCACGATTGCTTCTATACGATTCTAAAACATAGAGAAGAAAGTTTAACCTTCTCAATATAATAAAACGTAATAAAATTTTGAATTGTCATGTACAGTGATTTGATTGCTGTTACTAAGTTTCGTTGGGTGCTTAAAAGTGCGAGCCGATATACCGCTGATGTATTTATTTTTAAGATATTTTTGATGTTATTTCACATTAATCAACTGTTTAATACTCTTTTCAGTCCCCCGAATAAATTAATACAGTGAGTAATAGTAGAGTAGGGGAAGTAGAGCAAGTTCCCAAAAGAAACGTAGAATATCATTTTACTTCTTAAATATTCATAGTAGCTAGTATTGTGTTGTCTACGTGCTGTTTTTATTTTGTTGGTAAATGATAGTTATAATATGAAATTTTCTTAACATTATAATGATTTGATATAAACGGCTGCCCAGTCGAACTATCCAGAAATAGTTCTTTTGATTTTTTTTCTATAATAAGGCAAATTGAATTAAACTTTAAAAATTTTAATGGATCTTAAAAACAGGTATATGCTTATTATTAAATTATTTAGTACAGACCTTTTAAACTAACGCTAATATTAGGTATTTTAATGTCAGATATTACAGTAATATCCGACATTAAAATACTAACTAATGAGTAAATTCAAATTAATAGCATTTATCCAATATATATATATATTTTTTCAGAAATCTATGTATGTTGATGGTCTACTTTTATCTTTTTTTTAGGCTTAAAAAAATAATTATTGAATATTTTGCTCTTTAATAATTAATTGCCGTATTTAAAAGTGGTGTCGTAGTTCTCCTATCTCAAAGAAATATGTACGTACATATGTATGTATATGCAGATGTACGGCTCACTGATATCGTCTTATTTCTGTAGAGTGGATACGACTTGTTTTAATTTCGATTGCTTTCCCATATCCGCATATTATCATTTCGTATTGTATGAGACCAATTAGTTTTCTATACATTTATTTCTGTAACGCTATACAAATACGTTTAAATATACTACGTAGATGTTGTATTATGGCGTTATATTGTTTATGTGTACGCGTCTGAGCTGTCCGTAAAAGTATTGCGGGCGAACTGAGATGCTGCCAATCTTTATAGCCTTCGCTCAACTCGGCTCTCTCGTTTATATCTTAACGTCTATTTTAAAAACCAAATTGAGTCATTTCGCTATAAAGATCTATTTAATTTATGAAATTATTCACTTGATACAAAACGAATTAATGTCAATTGACGGGATTGTAAAAGGGTCTTGAAGACTCGAGTTAACAGAGCGATGGGATTTGTATATCATGTACGTTTTGTCAATTGCAGGTTGATCCGGAGGAATGTTTAGAAGCACTAGAAATCAGCAACTGGGACGTCCATCAGGCTATCAAAGTCATGCGAGTGAAAATGTCTATAGGGGACGCCATGGCTGTGAGCTTGGACGACTGTGCGAGGCAACTGGCCTACAATAGCGGGGACGTCGTCAAAGCCTCAACTTTGCTTGTTCTTTGCAAACCCACTGAGGGCCATTAGTTTACACTTAGAGTCACCGTGCCTCTTAAACTTGGCGTGGATTACGGTGTCCCCCGTAAATGGTTGTTGAGACTTGATATGGAATGTGATGTGATATTTTAAGAGGCATGGAACACATGGTCACAATAATATAAATATATTCTACTTTTGAAACTTTGTTCCCGGCGTGATGTGGATAATGCGTTATTTCTTATTAATGGCCAGTGATCCTTGTATACGATGACGTCACAGTAGTTGTGTTTTTTGTAATCGTCTCTCATAATCACACTTGTCGTGTTGTGTCTATGATATAATATGAGTCTCTTGTGACTAGGTTACTATCTTAAACTTATTTGTTCTAAGTAATATATGCATAAACTATTGTATTGTATTCGTGCTGTTTAAAACTCAAGCACGGATATGTACGAGTTGAAAACATCGACACGATGTGTTATACGGTTTTATTTTGCCATTGCAGGCCAATTGTTGTAATAATGTACGTTGACGTCATTATTACTTTTATGCAAATTTACTGTCTTTTCTCTATACGTCATAAAATAATTAATGACGTCACAATGTGTTTTTATCCTTTTCAATATATCTATGTGTGTAGTCGATGAGTAAATGTTATACATAGTTCCGCAATTTCGCGGCTATTTGTAAGGGATATAAGTGGGCTGTGGGAAATGTGAAGTTTTCGGTACATATATTTGTGGGGGTATGAATTAAATCCAACCCTCAAATTTTTATAATATACGAGTATTCAGTATTTTACATGACGAAATTTTGACATCGTTTCTCTCTTTGGACATGTTTTTTTTTTATTCGTAATATATGAACGTAGTAATTTATAAAAGTTGTTAGTAGCGTAGGATTGGTAATTTATATCAATTAATCGTTTCTTGATGTCAACATATATTCTAAATGGAAGAGTCTAAAGTTGTTGTTTCATGTGTACGATAAGTGTTGCTAAACGTGAATTCTTATGCATTTATTGTTTGCATTGGTCTGCGGCTCGCGGGTCGCTTTTCCGCAGTCAATACGATGCATTGATGCTGTGTTTGTGGTGCGATCTTTACGATTATCACCTCACACTGTGGTGTTTAAGTTCCTCTCGGGTTGCTATCAGTCAACGGCACAACGAAACGAATTCTAAAATGGATACATAGCGTACAAAAACGACGTTTATAAGTTTTCGTAGAGTCGCTGCGTGAATTCTTTGCTTTCGCAAACGTTTTATCTGCCTACAGGTTATTATGTAAGTACTATAGACATTGTTTCGTCGTCACCGCGATAAACCACCTGAGTATCGATAATAATCAAATATTACCTGAACGTACAAATAGTTATTTTCCTATAAAAGACAATACGTTGAAAATAAAATGTAGGTTTTTTCATATTAAGTGTATGAATATGTATGTGTGTGTAGAATTTACAATACATACGTACGTACATATTACACGAACGTTTGTTATTCGCCATGAATAGATGCGAACTCGTATTAATATACTGCATTTATCGATATAAGATGATTATGATTACGTGCAAAGACCATCCCTATTCGAACAGATACAGGTCTTACTTAAGGCGCTTTATACACTTTAAAGAAAAATATAATTAATAAAATATTTACGTCTTCCATGATAATAGTACAAATGTTTTCACATCTTTTAAATATTACAGAATAGTGTAAGGCCGGTCCCACGCGCCGGCTAAAGTAACTTAATGTTTTACGTATGTAAATAATTTTTTTTTTTTTGTATGTTTGAGTGCATCCATCGACATTATCTTATTTACTTCACTTCAATGGGGTCTTGTTCCATTCAGAGTTAATTGCTCAAGGTTTTTTTTATTGCTACTTACCGCCTAGTATATTTATTAATTTTTATAAAATATTATTTCTCGTATCGTTATTGTTATTATATTTACGAAGCGACTTTAGTTTGTATATACCTAATTATTATTAATGATTTTTAATTGTTCTATATAACGTAATAAAACTGACGTGGGAACACACTTACTAATGTTTCATAAAACAGACAGGCCAGCGGACTTATACAATAACGTAAGCATGCATGTTATATAAGCTTTATTCAACAAAATATGCATTGGGCGGTTGATGACAGTGTGGGTGATATGACGATGTTTCTAAATGTATCGTTAGGTTAGAAGTTAACATTTTGAGATCTTTGTATTTTTAATATAAAATTTACCGTCAATTTATATTAATATACACCGAAATCCATAGATTTTTCATAAAATATAAAAAAATTAAGACAATAAACACAAAAAGCCTAGCGAGATCGTTGGAAGTGCACATTTAAATGGATTTTCTTCCTAATCCTGCATCGGATCGATAGTCACTCATCGTATCCTGTCGCGTGTGAAAGTCTGAGGAATATCTAAGGTTTTATTGTTTTATGATATCATGTGATAAATTTTGTCAATAATTTTTTAAATATATCTCCTCCGGAGAGCGTGTTTTGTAAATCGCATGATTTACTCGAGGAGTTTTATCGTGTTTCGTAAAGGTTACATTGTAAATATACATAATTGTGTAATTTTAAAAACTTATGTGTAGTTACCGGTTCTCGATGGTCGGTAATTGTTGTATTCGTTGATGTAACAGTTGTATCTTTTCTAGTTTTACGTTGAATTATGAATAAATTGATGTCGCTTCCACACAGCGGGTTCTCGCTGAAGTTCTGACAATGCGCAAGTCAGAAATGTCTTTAGGAGAGTCCAACGACGAATTTTTTCACACACGTGACTTTCCCACGTGTCAGTTTAACGAAACACAGCGCCATTTGACGGCAATCTGCTTTCTGATTGGTCGAATGAATGCGTGTGATCGTCCTTCGTCGAACGGCATAAAAAATACGTTAAAACTCCTAGAGAAAGACTTGTGCACTCTTAGAACTTCGCTGACGTAATGTTAAACGTTGATAATGATAAGAATCACTAAGAGATATTGGTGTGCTTGAAACAGATGGCTGTGTCTAAAACATATGTGTGTATTACAAATATTACGACGATAGAGTTCACATATTTTTCAATGTAACAGTATTTTCCTCGAAGTTTAAAAACTCGGCGCGTACTGTGGTTCTTGAAATATCTTGTGATGGTTATATATGATATACGGAGTTAGGTAACGTTAAACTTATTACTTGCTCGGACGTGTCGTGCATTTTAAATGTACTTAAATGATAGCATATATACAAAGTGTTTTAATAATGTTCTTTATAGAATTGTTAATCATGTTTACGATAAACTTTCTTATATTTTCTGGTTGTGGAATATTGAATGTTTCAGCATATTTCGGCAACGTAACGGGGAGGCAGGGATGTACTACCTACTAAATGCCTACTTATTACTTTTATAAGTCAAATTTTAATCTTAGTAAATGTTCCCTTTGAATGACATATCTTACGGAAACATATTCAATTTGAAAATGTAATGATTGCAATTACTTTTTTTGAACTGTTATGTATAGCCAAAGCGTTTATGATCAATTATTTTAATATTATCATATAAAATATAGAAGTTAGGTCGGTCAACTAAACATTCTGTCATATATTTATTGTAATGTGTAAGAGGAACTTAATTTTTATGAAAGTTAATTTATGCGAGTTGCATTTGTGAGCTTATGAACAGTTTCCCGTTGTTCATACAGCATCCTCTGAAGTCTATAGTTATTGTGGAATATTGTGTGCTGGGATTGTGATCTGTAATTTTGAAAGTTTGGGAATTTAATAAATGAACGATTTTAAATGTAAAAGTTACATCGCCGGCCCTGCGTGCGTTACGAGAATATATTATGAAAATATTAACTTCTAATTCATTTTAACGCTTTATTACGTACTTGTGAAAAATTAGATATACACACACATTGTTGAACGACAATCTGCGGTTTTATTTTGCGCATCCGGCGGTGTGTAAATGTTAAGATATTAAATGTTACTATTCTAGAAAAAAATGTATCTTAAATGTGAGCTTACAGTTGTTGTTGCTACTTAGATTGAAATATCTGTTTAAAGCCATTTTATTAATTAAAACTTGTATGTTGTAGATAATAAAAAAATTAAAAAATCCTTTTGCCTTTTATTTAACGAACATCTAACGCAAAGCATTAAATAATCTTCAACGTACGAAGATCCGAACTGAAATTTACTGTGTTATGGAACTTATACGATAGTGACGAATATTATAATACATTCAGTAGTATTTCTCTATGCACAAATTGGAAAAGTATGTACATACATTTTCTATAACTGCCAATACTGCTTACACTTATTTGGACACAACGTAATTTAATTTCAAATGCATATCGCTGTTTCGCGCTGCTTTCCTTTAGGCCTTGTCCAGAAGGGGCGAATTCGCCGCGAATCGCTTCGCGCGAATTCTTTCGCGCGTTAGTGAGATACTAGGCGCCAATACATGGCGCCCACAAGCATCGCGCGAATTCAAAATACGCGCGTAAATCGCGTTCACTACTCCAGACTCTCGACTCGCAATACATGGCGCGCCAATCACGCGCGAGTAAATTCGCGCGAAACGATTCGCGGCGAATTCGCCCCTTCTGGACAAATTTTTATCGTGGAGCGAATTTTATGTTTTGAGTATGTGGCAAATTAATCTAAATACCTATTCATATATGATCTAAAAATTATTAGCAATCAAAGTATTTATAAATTATTTTAATCGTCTGCTTCGTTGGTCTAGTCATTGCAAGTGCGTCTGCATATCGAACTGTCGTCTTTGTTCGTCGCTCTCGTCTCACCCAATCCGTGGTGATACGTGGAATTTAATAGGCGGTTTGTGCGCCTCCTCTGCCTACCCGTTAGGGGAACACAGATATTAGTACAAAAAAATTATTGTATGGGAATGGGACTTGAAATGAAACAACGTAATTAGTATGTATATCTTATATATATTGCATATTATTTGAAGTATTAAATAATCTGAAACGCGGACAATATTTGCGCGTACTGGCGGTTCGAAATATCAGATAGAGTTATACAAAACACAACTACTGCACTGGGAACTAGTTAAGTAATATGTTCAATTCGTACTTCACATATAGGTACATACATATTTGTCACCACCTATTCCATGGGACTTAAGCGTAACTGGTGAAAAGTGAGAGTGTGAGTACTACACTCCTCTGCCTACCCCTTCGGGAATCACAGGTGTGATGTTACAGATACATGTACCTATTTTGTATATTGGCATAGTTAGGTAGCAAATTAAAAACCGTATAGAGACAACAAGTCTATAAAAATGTATGAGTATCAAGACCATAGGTATGTTGCGTTAGATTTCTTAACACCCACATGAAATTTATAGGCCATTGATTCAATCGATCTTTGAATAAATGAAACATCATGAATTTTGGCAAGGCGATAAAAACATGTCACACAAAGGAACATTAATTCATAACGTTTGCGACATCTAACCTAATTTTGTATCAAATTCAGAGTACAAACAGTATTTAAATTTCCTTTCATGCAGAAAATTTAATTATTAATGTAAAAAAATAACACTTACCGTACTTATAGGCAATATCATTAATATAGAACTACATAATACCTATAACCAAATGAGATCAACAAACTATATTGATACAATTATCACTTATTAATTAAGGAAATTAATACCTAGTGTTAAAGATAGTCTGAAATTGTGTATGTACCACCTACTAGGTAGATTTAACACTTAACAAAAAATATCCTTCTATGTATTTTCGTGCGATAAATTTATTAAGCCATTTTGATCTCTAAGTACACTACTTTGCACATATCCATACATTGCTACAAACAATTTTGGGAAAAATATCGATAGGTTTTGAAATTCGGATTATGGTAATTATTAGTTAGGCACTACCTACATCTGGTTCCGCTACCCTTTACTATATTATTAAAAATCGTAACAGAAATAGATGTAGACCGTACTTAACGTACCTAATAATACATATTTCACATATAACATTTTTACCACAGCTTTTTATATCAAAAACAATGGTTCATATACTCGTAAATAGCTGCATATTCACAAACGAACACCAGACAAAAATCTAATTGCAGTGTCCTCCCTTTTTCCCGTTTTCCATTTTTAAATTGTTTAAATCATGGTTTAGAGCGGAGCTCAGCACATCTCTTCTTAAATATTTTTCTGCATAACCATAATATGAATAAGAGTCTATATAATAATAATATACAATGAAATTCAGTCATCCTGACAGTAAATACAAATGTAAGGATCACAGTGAGTTTTGATAAATATTTTTTTCAACAATACAACGTGATACTGTCTCAGTAATAAAAATGTGGGTTCACCTGACAATGAAACAAGTCATAGTAGTTGCGATTACCGAGTGCCTTTGTAACAGACGAAAGCACTCGGAACCTTCATTGTTGACAAAATGAACATGAAAGTCCTATATTCACCTTTAACGGCGCCGTCTGCGTTTGATGATGAGCAGGGAGAACGCAGGGCACACATAGCGTATTTCCCGATAATCGTAACTTTGCCATCTGATCCAGATTCTATTAGCGCTGCGATACCAATAAATATTGATCATTAAAACCCTATAAGTTTTTATTAATAGTGACCACATTTTTGATATCACGACGTGCCGGTGAATTTGGTGATTGTGTCTGTAGGATCTTCCTGGGTTTAATTGGAAAGTAATCCCACTACAGGCTCCCTTGTTGGCGGGGGTGAATCTGCAAAAAGAGAATTTTTTTTATAAGGTTTTGGCGTGTCTATTATAAAAAACTAGATTTTAATATTCTGTAAATTTATCGTATTCTACCTATATGAAAATCAAATTTTCTGGAGTGACATAAATATACAGGTACAACCGTCGATATATTCTAACAAATTTCTATACATTTCTTTTATGTTTTTTGTTGCATTTTTGCGGTTTATATTAATAATGCATTACCACAAATACTAATACGGCTAGACGAATACACGATTTATTGCAGATTTTAAAATCTCGATAGACTTATTCATTTAAATGTATACCTATGTGGTCGGTCTGAGCCAAAGATAAGGACATCTGTTAATTTGTAAAATTTAACTTCACGGCTGAACCGTACTATCCAGTGTAAGTAGTCCTCTCGTCACCCAAACGGCCCCGCGGCCACCACTACATAGACGATTCAATTAGGCAGACGCAACATTACACACCATCATACTTTTGTGAATGTTACTCAAGCGCTCATTGTCCAAACTAAGTTGATCCACGGACCTTGTGAAACCCTTGCATCGGACTTTGTTCATTTTCACTCAACACGAAGATAGACGGTTCTGAATATCTTGGCCAAATATAAAGGTTTTAAAACACGAGCCACACCCGCTACCTTATCAGTATTCGTGAAAAATTAAACTTACTTTGCTCAGTAACGTGTATATACATATATACGTGTGTATACATAGTACCAGGGCAAGAAATTAATAGCATCTTTGAACTTGAAAATAAAATCCGTAATATTTACTTTGCAATGTCTGTTGGTTAGTCCTAAGTAAGTATCATGAGTTCTGCAATAAATATGTTTAAAGAAAAACCTATTTAAGAGAAAATTTTCTCTAAATTTACTATATTCCGAATATACTAGGACTCTCTTGAAAAAATGTACCTATTTATGTAATGAAATTTCCCTAAAAGAGCGTCGGCTTTTAAAATTGAGGGACAATGAGTCAGTTCGTCATGTTACCAGTAGCTGACATGATATTTTTTCGGGAACAGAAAATGAATACCAATTATCTTTATATCCATATAAATGGATGATGAAAAATATTGATGTATGAAGATGAGGTTTATAAAAACCTCATCTTCATACATCAATATTTTTCGTTATAATTATTTGTCAATCATTATATTATACATAATATGTTTAAGCCTATATAGAATATCTATACTTATAATTGTAGAGTTTCACTTAACTGTCAACAAATATTATTTTATTCCTTGTTACAGTTACCGTTATATATTAAAATGAGTAACTATTGTCAAACCTGGTGACCTTTTACCGGTGACGTATTACAAGTTAATGGCGCCACACTTGTCAGACAATCATTTTGAATCCTTGCCAACTTTATACGTCAAAGCGTTTTATTATAAAATGTTTATCCGAGATCATTGAACCTAACTAGATATGACATTAATTTATTCATTAACGTAAAATTATCTCGTATTAATGTATACAAACGATTATTATGTAAGTACCTACCGACCGAGCGTCGCACACGAATTAATAGTTGGTAACTTGAAATACATATTATTGCGTAGAATTTGTTCTTTTCTTTGTTTATTGATGGATAAACAAGTTTGTTACAATATATAGTTTGATTTTATACTTATTAGTTTTAATATACATAATTATTATGGTGTAGGCTCGTCTCTTTTCCATAGCAAGACATGGGAGCGTACTACACAACTCTGTCTACCCCTCGGGATAATACAGGCATGACGTTATGTTATTAGTTTGAATTAGCTTAATGCGATGGATACATGGACAGGCAACAAAGTCAAAGAACTTGATTTCCTCGAACGAACAAAGAAATTGATTTCCTCGTAAAATTGACTAGTAGGTAGGTAGGTATGTGTATATTGGATATTACATAAATACCTATGCTTTGTTTCATCTGCTAAAATATGAGGCAATATAGATTCTTAAATTGTAACTAACTAATACAATGAAATTATCCTTAACTACCATATTAATAACTATCAGATGTTTAATAAAAGACTTTTGACGGAAAACGCGATATGTGGCATCATAACCGATGGTAATTTCGTGATTTTTCTTTCTTTACAATCTATACAAATAATATCCTTATCATTATGATGTGAATAAAGCTCAAAAGCGCGGCTTAAAACAATTTACATATACAAACAATGCTCTCGTTGTTTATTACCAAGTGGCTATAACTCTGTCACTTAGTAATTCTCACTAAGTAAGTGTTATGAAGCACTCTAATTAGAATACAACCAATTAGAATACAATAACCGTTTGATTCTGTCCGATGTGAAACCTTACATATCTTCTCATAGTTTTTTTAATCTCTTAATATGTATTCATAGAAAATTTGTATTCGTAGGGATCTCTACGAAATGAACATGAATTCATGGAGGTCAATGGCCCAACAAGTACAATCGTCGTCAGTAACGTTCAACACATTCAGCATTCCTGTCATCAACTTGTCACTCTTAATGCAGTTGACGGACGACAGCGTATGCGAATTTCTGAGGATAGGTAATAGACCCAATTGTGTCCTCGTCGCCTCAACGCAATTATTGCGATTACGCTCGCTGCAAGGATATCCTGCTGAGGCGATAATAGCTGCAGATTGCCGTTCACACGTTTCACGACGATTCACTCACAATGATTCAATCTCGACCGGAGTGTTATGAAGAATATTTGTACAATGAGGAAGTTTGAACTCTTGCGCGTAACGACAATACAATGCGCAATAATTCCATCAAAACGTAACTAACAGACAATAGTAAAAATAAACGAGCCCCATCTATTTAACGTTCCTTCTAAGCCTTTTATGTTATTTCCATCATATACCTAAGTACGTCAGAGCCTACGAAGCGGTAAAATACGGTATGAGAAAACGTATTAAGACTGTACAGATCTATTTTTTATGTTTCTTTGTTAAGCCGTGTCATAAAGGGAAACTCGTGAAAAATATCTGGGACGAGCAGATAGCTGCATTGAGTCCCTACAGATGGTGCGGGTAGCTATAATAAGTAGGTATAGGGCTAGCGACGCATGCGCGACTTTTTCGGCCTAGTTCTCGGACGAGGCCGGGATCGCTGTGTGCGTCTATCGCGGACGTGTGGACCCTTATATGTGTGCGTTTGGCACGTAGGACGCGACTCTCGACCTAGATCGCGTCAACACCCGCACATATGGTCGCTCTAAACAACGAACGAATAACGATCTCTCCAACAAGCTCCAACAAAATTTTCGTATTAATTTCACCTGTATAATATCCCACGTCATCACACATGCAGCGAATAAAGTATTCCTCTCAATTAAAGTATGATCTATGCACCACGGGTTGATCTCATGCTTCCTTGATACCGGAAACATGACACGTTATCCTATTAATCATACCATTACAAATAACGCTGAATATGTAAAAACATCGTCAGCGATTAATATAAAGTAAATAAACATTGCTTCATCCGCAAATATGATACATGATCGATTCAATGCAGATTGTTGTATAATAGAGTAGTTCTTTGTTATATATCTATTTTATTCAGATACGGATACCCAACGGTAGAACCAATCTACTCGACCCAATTAGTTGTTATGCAGAGTGGAAAGAAGGTCGGCTTCGCTTAACTTTTTGTGTCGACCGTTTCAACTTTTTCAAGTTAGATACCACTGAGAGTGAACCTTATACGTTTCAATAACTTAAATATTTACGACGTTTTTGTTTATTTACGATAATAAGTGATAAAAAGAAATGTTTAGTTTTCTAAAGTCGTTTCATAGATTATTTAGACTGTAAGTAGACGTTTATTTGCTGAAGTTAGACAATTTGACAATGATATGGAGAGTGCATTGACTTCTTTTTATTTCAGTTCGTTAGATTGCGTCATCAATCACTTTCTAAATTTGTAATCAGCTTCATAGACCCAAAATATATGGGCAGTGAAAGGTTTTTCTATTGTAAAACTAAATGAAGCGGAAACATTCTTAGAATGTAACAGCAATTTCAATTGGCCGAGTATACCTATAGTGCGTTTTTATGCTTCGCCACCGGGCAGTGTTGGTGGAAGACGTAAAACATTAATACGTTTTTATTCGTTACTAGCGGACCCGGCAGACGTCGCGTCGTCCTGCCCGGAAAAATCATATTGATTGTATCGTGATGAAAAGTATACTATAACCAGCTCTGGAGTATGAAAAATAATTGTTTCGTTAAAAGCCATCGAGTAGTTTTTGTTTCTATGACGGTTATAACGCTTATACAGACAGACAGACAAAAATTTTACTAATTGCCTTTTTGGCATCAGTATCGATCCCTAATCACCCCCTGATAGTTATTTTGGAAAATATTTCATGTACAGAATTGACCTCTCTACAGATTTACTATAAGTATAGATTAATAAATCTTCACCAGAGTGTAAACCCAAAAACACCCATAAAGGAGTAAGTTAATATTAAAATAATGATACAATAGATTGCTATTTCTCAGGCAAGAGTATATACGTATACAGTAGTGGTACGCGAGATTACAATTTGCGCTCTCCCGCGAGTGGAGCACGCTGCAGTCGCACGCACTGCGTGTTCCAACGGCTCTAACCTACTTCACAGATAGCTCCTGTTTGCAGCGGTGGACAGGGGTCCAGATTGACGCAACTATTCTACTACACAACTATACCTAATTATATGGTTGTTGTGCCTGTATTCGCGCGACGAGTATGCAGTAAATCGTCCCACTCGTTTCATTTGTAAGGATGTTTATTTCATTAATGTGAACGATAATTTTATATGTCGATATGAGACAATA